>CAUYQU010037400.1:0-244055 GCA_963574635.1 Cheracebus regulus
GAAGAAGAAGAAGAAGAAGAAGAAGAAGAAGAAGAAGAAGAAGAAGAAGAAGAAGAAGAAGAAAGAAGAAGAAGAAGAAAGAAGAAGAAGAAGAAGAAATGGTCACCTCTGTAAGCCTTTTTGTGTACCCTAGGCTGGGTAGGTGCCCATGTACTTCCACCATACCCTGTGCACACGTATCTCTGTTGCTGGCACAGAACTGACTTTCAAAGGAACATATGCTGAATGAGTGAGTGAGTGATGAGCATTGATCACACTCATCTGTCCTCCAGGGACCTTGAGCAAATTGGGGCAGGGACCTCATCTTTCTTCCTCCCACTGCTTAGGTTAGTGCCTGACACACAATTAGGTACTCCACTAATATTCATCAAATTGATTTGAGCATGTTGCTCTTGAGAACATAAAATCTAAGCATGTTAGAACAGGAAGGTTATCATATCCAATTCTATGCATTTTACAGATGAGGAATCTGAAGATTATAGAGAAAAACACTTTTCCCAGGGTTATGATGACTAATGGGTTTTGATGATATTCATTTATCTATTCAGTAAGTATTTTGAACACCTACTATGTTCTGAGCATTGTTCTAGATGCTGGGTCTTTGTGCCACAGTGTACAAAACGAAGTGTCTGCTCATGAAGAGTGTATATTCATCCCCAAAAGTGTTTATGAATATAAACTGTTTTTGAAATCCCTTTATTGCCTGATACAGAGATGAACACTTAGAATATGCTTTAAAAATATTTGTTGAATTAGTTGCAAATGAGAAATTCCAGTGCTAAGTTACTTGGTCATGCTCTTCATGGGTTAGTCCCACTGATGCTGAAACCAGCTTGCCTCAGATATAGGACCTCTCTGGCTGGGCTAAAATTGCCATTGAGACTGTTTCTGAAATTTGGGAAGGCTCAACGTCCCTTGACTGTGAGATTCCTGGGCAGGAGCCTCCCTGCAATACTGTTTATGATATTTCCATGTCAATTTGCTTATGACTTACCTTCTGTTTTCTGTTCTTCATTTAGAGCATCAGCATAGGCAGAGGAACCAGGAAGAAAGTAAGTGATGAGACTACCATGGTCTCTCAGCAAGATGCTAATATTGTTTTTCTTTTCTGTTGAAAATATTATCTATATATTTTTAGAAAATACAAATGAACTAAAAGAAGAATATTAAAATAACCCTACACCTACCATCCTATAATAACTTTAGTTAACATGTGATGTTACATCCTCTTAGATATTTTTATGCATATATAAAATTACATGTATTTATTATTTTTCTTTTGGAGGAATAAGGGGGAGAGATATACTTATTTTTAAATGGAACCAAACTGTATATATTATTTTATAACATGTTTTTCACATAAAATATTTAGAGTACCTTCCATTGCTAATAAATATACTTTTATAGCATCATTTGAAATTACTGCATAATATTTTACCATATGTTCCTTAAGACTGTACCATAATTTGTTCAACCATGCCTCATTGTTGGACATTTAAACGTTTCCTTTTTTGGCTGGACGTGGTGGCTCATGCCTGTAATCCCAGCACTTTGGGAAGTCGAGGCAGGCAGATTACTTGAGATCAGGAGTTCAAAACCAGCCTGGCCAACATGGTGAAACCTCATCTCTACCAAAATACAAAAATTAGCCAGGCATGGTGGTGCATGTCTGTGGTCCCAGCTGCTTAGGAGGCTGAGGTAAGGGAATTGCTTAAACCCAGGAGGTGGAGGTTGTAGTGAGCTGAGATTGTGCCACTGCACTGCAGCCTGGGTGACAAAGCGAGACTCCATCTCAAATAAATAAATAAATGTTTCCTTTTTCACTGTTATTATCAATCATCTAACAAACATCAATGCGCCTAAATCTTTGGGCATATTCCTTAATATAAATTCCTACATGTACAAATTTGGGTCAAAGAGTATAAACAGTTATTAGGCTTTGATAAATATTTTCAAATTGAGTTTTAGAAAGGTTGTACTAATTTGTGAGTGCTCATTTTCCCACAGCCTCATGAATGCTGGATATTAGCTTTGGTTATTTTCTAGTTTGCCAGTTTTATAGTTAAAAAAACATATTGTTTTATTTTGTATAATTTTGATTGTTAGTAAGGGTGAACATTTAAAAAAATATGTCATGGGCCACTTTAGCAAGATGTTTAAGTGTCTACCAGGGAAAGGCAAACCTTCTAGTTCTTGATCTTTTTGCTCCAGGGACCTAATGGGACTGTGGGGCTTAAAGTAACTAAGTACAGAGAGTATTGGGTAACCTTAAGGTGGCAGATGGGAAGATAAAATATAAATTAAAGTTGAATAACAACTTGTCATCCTTTCTTGATGTCTAAACCACTTTGCATAAAGCCCTGCCTTTGGCTGTTGGTCCTAGACATTAGCGTGTGGGCTTTACAGAAGGCACTAGGGAGGAACCACTTCTTCTGGCCCCACTACTTCTGGGAGTGTTTGTGAATGAAGGGGCTTCCTGCTTGCTTGTCTAAGTAGATCAGACACTCCCAGCCTCATGTGAGGTTTTTGTCTAGGATGAAGATTCAGGGACTGAAGTGGGAGAAGGTACAGATGAATGGGTGCAGTCCAAAGCCACAGTTAGACACCCTGACCAGCTGGAGTTGACCAATGCGGTGAGTAAATAGCCTCTTATCCTTGCTCCTTGTACCTCTTTCAGGTTCAGAGATGTGTTCTTCCATAGTACACAATTAGGAGCTTGCCCAGAACCTGGATGTGAGATGTCTGCTGATACTCTGGGGGATCCTCTAAGCCTCAGATGGGGTTGGGGGGGCCTTCGTGTATGACCCTCTTGGTATTTCTTTCCCTCAGGAGTTAAAGGAGGAGTTCACTCGGATTTTGACAGCCAACAACCCACATGCACCCCAGAACATTGTCAGGTACAGCTTCAAAGTAAGTCATCCCCTCCTGGGCAGGGACATCGATACCCATCTCCTTGGAGTGATAGTGACTTGCTACATTGCAAAAGCCTCTCAGTAATTCTAGAGGAGAGCACTTTTAAACTTAGGTCCTTGGCTGGAATCCTGAGATTTCACATTGAGTTTTCTAGAGATTTTTGAAATTTCTTTATGAATCTCCCTTGCAGTCTTACCATTGTGGTCTTAAGTGTCCTGCAGAGCCACTCTTCTCAAGAATCTTGAAATGAATCATTTGGTTAGAAAAATGCTTTTCTGATATGTGTAACATGTTTTTCACTAACATAAACTATTGGGTCTTCAGAAGCTGAGTTTTCCTCTAGCCAGCCACCTGGATGGAGTACAATTTCCCTCTGGACAAAAGGAGCTGGCCTTCTTCCCTCCTGACCCCCAGCCCCACTGGAGAAGCTCTAGGAGGCTTCAGTCTCAGCATTTCTTAACATCACAGCCAGACAGGCCAGTGACCTCATCAGGGCCCTCCTTTAGTACACGTGGCATGGGTGGGTGAGTTCTGACTTGATAGACACATACTGGTATACCTTTATAGGGGACAATACTGTTTTTATTCATAGCAAAGTCAGCTCCTGTGGGTATGGACTGAGGAGAATTTCTGAGTACATTTGAGCTGCAGTGGAAGGGATGCATATGTTTCCTATTTCATTATTCTGAGACCCATTTGTTCCATGCTTACTATATGCCAGTGTCAGGTCCTAGATTACGTTTTTTACATAGACTATTGCATATAATCCTCCCATTTCTTTGGTATGGGGACTATTAATATTTTAATTTTATTAAAACTTAGTTAGATAAAAACAAATTACAAAAGTCACCTAACCAGAATTCAAAGCAAGATTTCAACTAGTTTGTCTGACTCCAAAGCAACATTACGCTGCTTCTTTAAAAAATTTAAAATATATGGCCAGGCGCGGTGGCTCACGCCTGTAATCCCAGCACTTTGGGAGGCTGAGGCAGGTGGATCACCTGAGGTCAGAAGTTCAAGACCAGCCTGACCAGCATGGAGAAACCCTGACTCTACTAAAAATACAAAATTAGCCAGGTGTGGTGGCGCATGCCTGTAATCCCAGCTACTCAGGAGGCTGAGGCAGGAGAATCACTTGAACCCAAGAGGCGGAGGTTGCAGTGAGCGGAGATCACACCACTGCATTCCAACCTGGGCAACAAGAGCGAAACTCTGTCTCAAAAAAAAAAAGAAAGAAAGAAAGAAAAAGAAAGAAAGAAAGAAAGAAAGAAAGAAAGAAAGAAAGAAAGAAAGAAAGAAAAAAGAAAAATTTAAAATATATATGTATAATATTTTGAACATAGAAACCTATGGTACAAATTTCAAAAGATTTAAAAAACAGTGAAAATGAAACCTCCCTCTCTCCCCATCCTCTTCCCTGAAGACAAGAATAGTTTCTTCTTTGGTTTGTTTTTTAAAATTTTATTGAGATTTAATTTACATGCTATATAATTCACCCACTTAAAGTGTACAATTCAGTGGCTTTTAGTATATTTACAGGTTATACGATGACCACCACAATTTTAGAACATTATCACTCCCCTCAAACCCCAAACCTCTTAGCTATTCTTCCTCAATCTTCCATCCCTTCCAGCCCTCAGCAACCACTAAACTATTTTCTGTTTCTATGGATTTGCCTATTCTGGACACTTCATATACATGGAATTATACAGTATGTGGTCTTTTGTGACTAGCTTGTTTCACTTAGCATGATGTTTTCAATTCATGTCATAGCATGTGTCACTACTTCATTTCTGTTTATTGCCAAATAATATTCCATTGTATGAATACACTACATTTTATTTATCCATTCATCAGTTGATGTTCATTTGGATTGTGACTGCTTTTTGGCTATTATGACTAATGCTTCAAAGTAAGTCATCCCCTCCTGGGCAGGGACGTCTATACCCATCTCCTTGGAGTGATAGTGACTTTCTACATTGCAAAAGCCTCTAATAGACTAATGCTGTTAGGAACATTTGTGTAAGAGTGTTTGTGAAAGATTTCTTGAACACACTGCTTCTTATTTAAGATTGTGTAGTTAACCCCTACAAAAGATGCTGAAACAAATCCAGATACGTTTCTTGAAAGGTGCTACTCATGAGTTATGTGAATGGCTTTCTTTGGGCAGCCCCAAAAGGTCAGAGAGAAGCTGCCTTATTCTCCTTGATGTTGTGCTGGATCCATGGCACACTCTATGGGGTCCTGTCCTTCTGACATATGGAATAGGACCTCTGTAGGATTCAGTGTGCCAGCCATGGGACGCACACTACAGACAGAGGATTGGCATTGCCTTGTCAGTTTCAACACACTCTTCTTGCCCCTCCTTTGGGAGCCCAAGTCTCCTGGGAAAGCTCACCTTACCGAACCTTCCAAAAGCCTCCCATGACTGGTGGCATCTCCCCACAGAGCTGGTTTCCATCTCATTGGTCCTAAAAGATCCAAGAGCTTTAGATCCCCAAAGCTCCTACTTTCCTTTGATGTGCTGGAGTAGGGAGGCAGATTGTTCTGATCTAGGCATGCCTTCCCTCCACTCATAGAAGCCATGGAGTCTGAATTTCATTCCTAAACTGAAGAGGAAGATCCCAGTCAACTACTGGGAACAGGATAAAGGTGAAATCTCAAATAAAACTCTAAGGATAATTTATTCCCTTGGGAACCTTCATCATGGAAATAGTTACTATTTTGTTGAACATTAGTATTGAGCACTTACTATGTGTCAGACACTGTGTTAATTCGTTGTTTTTATTATTTTTAATACTACAACTATCATGCAAATTAGGTATTATTAGCCTTCTTTCATAGATGAAGAACTTAGGGGTTGGAGTGTTTAAGCCGAAAGCTATGAAGATAATAAGCAGAATAAAGATTCGAACCCAATTCTGCCTGCCTCCAAAGACCATGCTCTTAACCACTGCACTGTTCCATCTTCCCATACATCTGAGGTACTGAAAGAGAAAGGGCTCTGTGGTGACGTTTAAATCTAGAGCTTCCCAACCTGTGTGATGGCAATCCTTCCAGCCCTCCAGGGGCAGGGAGATCGGTGCAGCTGGAGCCCATGAACTGGTTTCCTGTACTGTGAGTTTACCCTAGTGTGCCTACAAACATATTTTCTATATGACTTGAAAGGATTTTGCAGAAACCAGACTATAAGCTTGTGAAATAAGGGATTGTGGTCTGCTTTTTTCTCAGCTTTATATCCTAGGCACCTGGAAAATACTTGGCACATTGAGGCTGTTCAAAAATTAATTCAAGAACGGATGAACAAAATGACCTGGGTTATAAGCCTAATCCTGCTTCTCATTTGCTGTGTGACCCGGACAAATGCCAGCCCAAATCTTTTCTGGAATTCCATGGTCATCTTGTATGAAATTAGGGGATTAGGGTTGTCTCTGAGGATCTATCCAGCCTTACAATCCACTAAGTACAGTGGACAGAGGGCCATTCCAGGTGTGTTTGAGGACTGTATCTGCCCAGGAAATGTGGTATGTGGTGTGGAACGTAAACTAGAAACTCTTGGCATGGATGTAGGAGACAAGACGTATAAGCTGGTGATAGGCAAATCTGGAGCCACTTGAAGTTGGAAAGGCAAGGTATTTTAAAATAAATCCTTGATGACAACTTAAAAATTTTTTTTTATTTCATTTGCCTTCTCTTCTTTTTTTTCTTTAAACTGAAATGCAGTGAAAATTTCAGATTAACTGAGGATTTGGTGAGTTATATTTCCTTTAACAAAGATGGACTATCTTTGATCTTACAGAATGAAAGCAGACTACATTTTGACCAGCTCTTTTAGGGACCCCTGGTCTGACTCAGCCCCTCTCTCCTTAGGAAGGCACATACAAGCTTATTGGCTTTGTGAACCAACTGGCAGTTCACTACACCCAGGTTGGGAACCTGATCCCCAAAGACTCAGATGAAGGGCGGCGGCAGCATTACCGCGATGAGTTAGTGGCAGGTAGGACTCTGGGCCATCCTGAGGCTATATCCCTGAGCCTGTTCCCCTTACTCTGTTCACTCCAGGGAGTATACCTCTAAGCCAGAACTTTGCAGAGCCTCTGCTAACATAAAGTCCAATCACTGGCTGTACTTAATAGGTCAGGGAGCTAACCCATCACTCTCAGGCCAAGGACAACCCCAGGGACAGGTAGTGTCTGAAAAGTAGAGACCAAGAAGGCCCTCTCTGCCAGGGATTGGGAGAGCAGGCCTAGACTTTGAACTCATTGTCAGTATCCTACCAAGGTTCTCAGGAGTCTGCCAAGGTGATGATTTCAGAAACGGAAAACCTTGAAGAAGATGAAGAGCCCAAGGAGTTAGAAACTGAGCCTGGGAGTCAAACAGATGTGCCTACAGCTGGGGTACAGTATAATATCACTCTACATCCCTCTTCTTCCAGCTCAAGCTGTGGATGAAGGCTTCGTGGGTAACTTGGGGAGGGAGGAGGGAGACTGAAGGTGAGAATAGAGGCTGCAGGTACCAATGTGTCTGGCAGCATCACTCTCTCCTACCTCTGTCCTATCCCAGGAAAGGACTTGCCCTATCTTCCAATTTTCTACCACCTTCTTCTCACAGCTGAGTCCTGATCCTCTGGGTCTTTATTTTCAGGCAGCTGAAAAAATGACTGAAGAAGAATTGATGACTTCTAAGCAGCCCAAGGAGCAAAAGCTCACTAACCAGTTCAACTTCAGTGAAAGGGCTTCACAGACCTTCAACAACCCTCTCCGGGTAGAGCAGCCCCCACCCTAGCCCCTTTACAGCTCTTCACTGTGCCTGTCAGGGAAGAAGCAGGCCTGACCCTGGCCTCAGCAGACATTGGCCTGGTAGGGGTGACAGGACAACAGATGCCACAGTTTATCTCCCCAAGGAGAGCTGAGAGCATGTGTTCAGGACTCCGTAAGCCATCCAGGCAGGGGTTTAGAGGGAGTAACATGGAGGCTAGAGCCCCCAAAACTCCACTAGGAGTCTTAAACTGGATCTGGGCTTTGTAGAGGGGTAGAAATTAGGACTTGGAAGGAGAGGGAAGGACACAATGTGTTTGGGGAAGAGGAGGCCTAGGAGCCAGTTCAACTGAAGTTAATGATCTCTGTGATGGACCAGCTGGCAAAGGCCAGAAAGTTCCCTGACTCATAAGAGAGGCTCTTGAGAACCAGGCTAAGGGAGCCTCTCAGGGTTTCAGGTGAGAGACTAACACGTAAGGGCAGGGTCATACAGAAATTAATCTGAAGATGGAGGGCAAGGTCTACAGGGTGAGTTTTTGACAGTGCCTTGTTACCCTGTGTGGTCTCTATGCTGACATTTGGTAATCTGGGTGATACACAATGGGAAGGGGGCACATTCCCCTGGTAGAGCCAGAGACCCTCATATTAGAGAGAAGCCTTCTCAGGGTGAGGAGTGTTAGTCTGATGGCCTGCCAGAGGCTGACTTCTATGCCCTGGCCTGGCTTTCTGCAGATCTGTTCATCCCCTACTTGGAATGTGTGTTGGTTAAAACGGGCACAAACAGGATTCCCTGCCCCTGCTTTCTAGCTTATAATTCTTCTGAGGGAGGCCAGAATGGATACGATATGGGCTTTGAATGCATCATTCAGTCCTTCACCCAAGCCCCTCTTTACTTCCCCAGCTCTGTGTCCCACACCCATCAGCCCCAACCAACTCCTTCTCACTTAATCCAAACAGTACATCTCAAAGATATATATAAAATATATATATGTATATATAATGTGTATATATATATATATTAAATATATAATATATATAAGAAATAAGACACGTTCCTTATTGAAAGCACTATAATATGCATCTCAAAGATGTACTGTTTGGATTAAGTGAGAAGGAGTTGAGGGCTTTCGGTGGGTCTCCTGTTGTCTTGTTCTCTAGGATAGAGAATGTCAGATGGAGCCTCCTCCCAGGACAAACTTTTCAGCCACAGCCAATCAGGTAAGACCCTGGGCCAGCCTGAAAACCCTTACCACCCACCTCTATGTATCCTTTCCTCATTGAGCAGCAAAGGCAACACTGGGTCAAGGGTTCCTCTGACAGTCTCCTCATCTACCCGCCTCCCTGCTCACTGTCCTGAGCATCCAGGCTCTGAACACCAGGCACATGAGACAGTAGATCCCTATCCAGTGAGCTGTGAACCAGCCACATGACCCCAGGGCAAAGCTGTCCAGGCTGGAAACAGGCATGGCTTCTGGATGAAGCTTCCTCCGGGGCCAGAGGAGAACATTTGCTTCCCTGGACTCTCTGGAACCTGTGGCACCCTGTGACTGACTCCTAAGCAGCCTAAGAAGTGTTAGTATTCTGACCTTGCCCTCCAGCAGCCTGCAGTATTCCTGCAGCCCCCCCTTCCCCTTCATGTCCTCCTGGATGGCCACACTTACTTGAAGAGGCTATGGTGCCAGGAGATCTGATCTCAGACCTCACATTTTCTGTTCATACTGTAAGATCCTGAGCAAACCATGTCACTTTTAATGCCTCAGTTTTTTTCTCTGTAAAGAGAGGATGACAAGCTGCCTCACAGAGTTGTCGGAGGGTCTGAATGAGATAACAAAAGTTGGAGTATTTTGCAAGGTGGAATATGAGATTGTGGGGGAATTGTTAAATGTAGGGTGTGCCTATCTGACCTCCAGGTGGCAGTGACTGCCCAGCTCTAGGGAGCACACGATGTGATTGGGGCATTTGCCCAGCCCCAGATCCTTGCTGCTTCTTCTGCTACTATCCTGGGGCTTTTCTTCCTGTCAGATCCACTTAGCAGAGGTTCCCTTACCTTTAATGATGAGGTGTGGTCAGTGCCATAGACAGCCAGCCCAAGCCAGTATGTTTATACCATGTCCAGGGTGGAGGTGGGAAGATGAAGATAGATAGATAGATAGATAGATAGATAGATAGATTATATATATATAATGTATAGATAGATTATATATATATAATGTATAGATAGATTAAATATATAATATATATAAGAAATAAGACATATTCCTTATTGAAAGCACTATAATATATATATTTATATAAGAGATATTATATATATATATATTTTTTTTTTTGAGACAAGATCTTGCTGTGACATCCAGGCTGGAGTTCAGTGGCACAGTCATGGCTCACTGCAACTTCTGCCGCCTGGACTCAAGCAATCCTCCCACCTCAGCCTCCTGAGTAGGTGGAACAACAGATGCAAGCCACCACACCTGTTTAATTTTTGTATTTTGGGTAGAGATGGGGTTTCACCATGTTTCCCAGGCTGGTCTCGAACACCTGGACTCAAGCAATCCACCTGTCTCAGACTCCCAAAGTGCTGGCATTACAGGTATAAGCCACTGTGCCAGCCTATTTTTAAAATATTCTAATTCAGAGTCTTATAAATCACCAACAAAAAAGTGGGAACTGGCCTGATGTTTGCCCATTTGGTCTGCCTGCTGGGGGCTGCATGCTTGAACAATGTTGATCTCCAGCTGAAGACCCAGCCTCTGAGTTTCAGAGTAGATAAACCCAGCCCAGAGATGTCCTTAGAACTCTTTCATTCTTGTTCTGGAGCTGGTGGTTTGCAGAGAAGACAGGTATTGAATACATAATTCCAATGGGTCAAGTAGAGGATGCTTGTGGCCAGGGTTAATATGACCAACTCCTTAAGTCTTGAAGGCCGAAAAGGGCTGTCTAGGTAAAGATTACCTTACAATAATCTTTCTCACCCCACTTTTGCTTAGTGGGAGATCTATGATGCCTACATAGAAGAACTCGAAAAGCAGGAAAAGACCAAAGAGAAGGAGAAGGCAAAGACCCCAGTGGCTAAAAAAACAGGGAAGATGGCCATGAGGAAGCTGACATCTCTGGAGTCTCAGGTTTGGTGTTAGTTCCTATAGCTCTGCCACAGAATTCCGAATGGGGCCTTGGCCTCTGGGTAGACAGAAGCCTGGCTGTCTGGGAGAGTTTCACAGATGCTTATATTAGGGGCTAATGTTGAGGTATAAATAGTTCTTTCCTTAGGGGAAGATGTGAGGAGAGCTACAAATGCCTTTAGCATTCCATACCTCCCCCCAGTTCGATGGAACTGGAGGCTAGCAGGACTTTAGAATTATATAGCTAGAGGGTAACAGAAGACATGTTTCTTTTTGAAAGAACTATATGCCTTCTGGAAGAGCTGGGGAGTCTGCTTAGGGTGGGGGTGGGATGTGAGGGTAAGGTACCACTTCCCTGGGCAAGGGCTTATAGGAATTGGGAAAGTGAGATGCTTTTTCACTTTCAATACTTGGGTTTTCTTGTACCCTATACTGTAGGTGAATCTTCAGGGCCAGGAGCCAGATCAGAGATGATCACAGGTACCATCAATGCTAGGCCAATGGGTTTGACACCCTGGGCTATATTTGCCATGAAGAGCCACATAGAAGTCATTATAAAGGTCATGGTTGGGAGGATCACTGTGGGTCTAGCCAGCATAGGTTTGGGATCATCATGGGAGTCACAGTGATGCATCTATAGGGAGTCACTGAAGGGAAGGTCAACACAGGGAGACACTGGAGGGCCACATTTGTCCCTTTAACAGAGAGAAATTGGGACCAGGAGCCAGTGTGGATCAGGATGGGTTTGACTTGCAATGGCATGGGAGGGACAATGTCCACAGGAATCTGGGGACTGGTTTCAGCACCTCGGAGAGTTCCCATGGCTGCTCTGGAACAGTGGTTCTGCTCCACTCCAGAATCGAAGCTAGACCAGATAAAGGAGGCGCTGCTTCCTGTGCCTGAGGTGTGTCGATTTCCACTCAATTCTGTTTCATTATCCTGATAATGTCACATTTTAGGGGAAGTTTAAGGGTCCCCTGCCTTGGCTTTACAGGAACTGTCTGAATGCTGTTTCATTCAATCACTAAGTACCTAGTGATCATGGCCATGCTGGGTACTGGCACTCTGAGGTGAAAGATGGAACTCCTGCCCTGAGGGTTACTCTGTGCAGACCCTTGGCTCCCCCTGATCCATTCTTTAGAGGTTAGAGACTTCACAGGTGCCACTGGCCTAGGTCAGGATTCACATGAAGATCCATCAGGGGTTATGAGCTCTGTGCTGAGACCCATGGTTGGAGAAACCTCAAGTGTAATTGCTAGGACCCAGAAACCAGAAGAAAAGTCCCTGTGGCTGAGACTAGAATCTGACTTGTGTTCTAAGCCTTGCCAGAGTTGGTGTCTAACATCCTTAGGGATGAGGGACGACCCCTCTCCATGACACTGGACTCTTCAAGCTTACCTGACTTGGAAGAAAGACTATGATACAAGCAGATTCCACCCTCTGGACCAAGAGTCCACACTGGAGGCAGGACACCCTCCCCCAGCCCCACCCAGCAAATGCCTTGGTGTGCAACCTCTCCCCAAGGCAATAACTAGAAATCCTAAGTACTGGACCAGGCTGTCTGTACAACATAGTGGGAGAGACAGTCACCTTCCCAATTGCCCAGGCTCAGTGCTTGAGCAGAGTGATACCCCTTCCTCAAAGAATGGGGTGTGATTATGTGGGTTGAAAACTCAAATGTGCTAGAGGGGAGAAAAGAGAAAAACTTCATGATACCCTATAGGAAGGGCCTCCTTGGTGGATCTCAGATCTCTGTCTCGTCAGTGATTTGGGTGAATTCACAGAAATCAATGCAAGTTTGTCTGATCAGAATTATTAGGCAGGAATGGAGGAAAAGGCTCACAGGCCGCAAGTTTATTCAGAATTAATAAAGATATATGGCTGCTCCAGTAGCATAGTATCCGGGACAAGGAGGTGACAGCCCACAACACCCTCCTCAGAACACAATTGGAAACCTGCGTCTCTCAGGGACAGGAGAGGAGTAGTCAGGCTGGCGAGGCACTGGCTGGCTGTGTGGGTCTCAGAGCATGGGTCCTGGAGCCTACAGACCTGGATTTATATCCTGGCTTTGCCATTTTTTAGCTCAGTTTTTGTGGAACCTCAGTTTCTTCATCTGTAAAGATACCCTAATAATACCTACTTTGCAAGATTGTCATGGAACCTAAGATAATACAAGTGTAGCCTCTAACATAGCACTTTTGTGCTACTGATCAATAAATGGTAGCTATTGTTTTTGATATGCCATGTCATGACTGATGGAGCTGGGAAGTCACCCGAGGAAATGCTGACTTGAGGGCATGTGGCTCTGTCCTCCTACCTCAAAGGAACTATCATCAATCGCCCAATTCCTTGTGGCCAGAGGACAGAGTTGGGCCCATAGATGGAAGGTGCAGGGAGGTAGTTTCAGCTAACTG
The DNA here is from genome assembly GCA_963574635.1 of Cheracebus regulus. NCBI lineage: Eukaryota > Metazoa > Chordata > Mammalia > Primates > Pitheciidae > Cheracebus > Cheracebus regulus. The sequence goes on from CAUYQU010037400.1 coordinate 13,201, forward strand.
GCTATCTGGCCACAGAAAACACTTGCCAGGAAGCTGCTGAGGGGAGATGATTCCTGCTCTGGGTCAGAGAATAGAGAGTATAGCTGGGCCCAGGTGAACTCTGAGGTCTGTGACTGTAAGACTCCAATGAATGTCCTCCTTGTTCAGTTTTCTAAGATAAACTTGGAGTCTCTTTCAGGCATGGCAAAAGGTTCTCAAAGGTCAGTCTCCCAGAAGTGACTTCATAACCCTCTGCCACACTACTCTGCATGTTTCCTCTGACACCATCACCACCAGGAGCTGGGTTAAAGACTAACATGTATTATTATATTTAACTATCACAATGACCTGTTGAAGCAGACACCACCATCCGCCCCCACTTCCAGGAGGACTCTGAGACTCAGAGAATCTAAGTAACTTGCCAGAGGTTGCCACCAGGTTCTAATTGGTGGGATGGGATAGGTATGCAGGTCTGTGTGGCTCTAGAACCCATTCTCTCTCTCTCTCTTTTTTTTTTTTTGAGACAGAGTCTTGCACTGTCACCCAGACTGTAGTGCAGTGGTGCGATCTTGGCTCACTGCAATCTCCACCTCCTGGGTTCAAGCAATTCTCCTGCCTCAGCCTCCCAAGTAGCTAGGAATACAGGCATGCACCATCACGCCCAGCTAATTTTTTTGTATTTTTAGTAGAGACAGGGTTTCACCATGTTTACCAGGATGGTCTCGATCTCCTGACCTTGTGATCTGCCCACCTCAGCCTCCCAAAGTGCTGGGATTGCAGGCATGAGCCACTACACAGCCAAACCCATTCTCTTAACTGCTACCTGATGCTGCCGTTCCTGGGAAATTGAATCCTCAGGAGCCATGGGCCTGGCCCCCTGGTCCCACTCTGGAGGGTTGCCCACTCAGCTGGCTCACTTCTGCCACCTGCTCTAAACCCTCAGGGCCTTTCCTGTCAGTCCCAAACTCTTTGCTCTTCTGTCAACCTGCCACGTACCTCATCTTGTGGATTTATGGAATTTCACCCAATGGCAAGTTTCCTTTTTGTTCAAGATGAGTCACGTTTTCCTGATGTTAAGCTTCCTGCTTTCTCATTAGTCTGGGCTGGGGGGAGGGCCTGGAATTGGGAGTCTCAATTCTGCCTTGTACTCTGTGGGTATAAGCATACCTCTCCCCTCTTTGGGCCTTGGGGTCTTCCTCAGCTTTTGACTGAGTAAGGACTGAAACCAGATGAATGCTGAGGCCTTTAATGAGAGTCTGTCATTCTCGGAGCTGGTAAAACTTTTCTGCCTCCACCAAAGAAGGCTCCAACTTGCCCTTGTCTGCTCTCCCCTCCAGACCCTTCCCGGGCTTTCTTCAATGCCCTGTTTTGTGTTCAGAGATAGGCCTTCTCTAAAACAAGTTCAGAATGAAAAGCATGAAGCAGGTTCTACCCAGGGGACAAGTATATCAACTCAGACCCTTTGTGCCACTTGTGAGGTAGGAGTTCCTGAAAGAGAGTAGTGGCATGAGCTGGGCCTTGAGACATGCAGAGAAACCTTTACAGAGCTGTCTGGGGTAAGTGGTGTCAGAGAGGCACTGCTGAAGCAATTGCAAGTGTGACATGGCTCAGGACATATGACCTTGCCAGGTGCTGGTTTATGAGGACCTGAGGTTTCTATATCCCCACAGACTGATGATATCACCAAAGTGTCTCAAGCTGCTAAGATCATGGAGCGGATGGTCAACCAGAATACGTATAATGATGTTGCTCAAGGTAAGAGTTGAAGTGCTGGCAACCACTATTATTGCCTGTATTAAAAATTTCTCATAAAAGCTTGGGTTATTTGGGTATCTCATGCTAGGTCCTATAGGTGCAAGTGGAGAAAAAAATAATCCTTCCATCCTCTGGATGTCACTGGGGAGACAAGACTTATGCAGATTAACCATGACTGATGGCCTAAGAAACAATGGGTATACTGATGAGATCTGACAATGGTGCAGCAAAGAATACCTGCACATTGGTGATCCAGTCTCATATTCCTGATAACCCTGGGAGGCAGGCAGAGACTTGCCCTTACTTTACACATGAGGAAGCTAAGGCTAAGGCCACCTGACTAGTGAGTGGCAGAGAGGACCCAAATAGAGGTCTTGAGCTTCCTCATTCTATGCTGTGTCCTCCACTCAGTGCACCTTGGGAATGCTATATGTGCCAGAATGTATGGGGTAGACAGAAACCGCTCTGGGGATCCTCATGTAGGAAAGAAGGAAAGTGAGGGATGAGTGGGAGTAGGCAAGGAGGCTTTGGAGAGGGCTGAGCTAGATGCCAAGGGAGAAGTGGAGTGTGAGAGAGAAGATAGTTACAGGGAGGATGTTCTGGGCAGGGATGGCATGAGCAGTGTCTTGGCAATGAAACTGAATAGGAATGGACTCTGGGGACAAGGGGCAGCAGGCTCCCTGACCCAAACAGGGGCTTCGTTGAAAAGAGGTGAGAGTTCAGGCAGGAGAGGTGATTGGAGCCTGTTTATGAAAGGCCTTGAATATCATGCAAGGAATATGAGCTATCTCTGCAGACAGTTCAAAGAACTGAAACTTTCTAGGCAGAGACACAGCTCCAGAGCAAGGCTGGAGGAGGGCGTGATTGGGTATAATACAGGGCAGAGGTGAAGGTAAGGTTCAAATGTGGGGTGGAATGGGCCTTACCACCCCTGACCCAGCCTGTGTCTTAAGGGATGGAGAAAAGGGAACAGCTATAACAGTGAGAAACAAGCTCCAGCATTCACTGGGAGTGGCCTGTGTATCAGGCATTGTGCTGTGCAATTTATATGTTGTTATTTTGTTTGTTCCTGATAGCCACACTGTGAGGCGAATACCATTATCATCTCCATTTTATAGACAAGAAACTCAGGCTGGGATGTTACCACTTTTTCAAAGTCACAGCTAACATAAGGTGTGAGTGGTGGAATCAGAACTCGAACACAGGCCCCTTGGATCCATAGCCTAAGCACTTCACCACTAGGCTGCAAAGCCACTGAGCTAGAAGAGACATTTCAAATAAACACACTCAATAGATCTATCCTGGTGATTAATTAGTGAAGAGGTGAAGAAAGAGATTGATTCAGAAATGCTTAAATCCTGGGGGCCTGGGAAATTCTGGTGTCTTTGACAGTGTCAGGGAAACAGAATCCTTCCCATGGCATGAACAGCAAATTCCCAAGTGGCTTGTATTTCCCTAAGAGGTTGTGCATTTATTTGGAGCAGCTGCCTTCCCAGAGTTGGCAGCTCCTCGACACTGGCTGTTCTCCTTTGCTGACAGCCCATGGCCCTTCTTGGTGACTTGATGCTCATTGCTCACCCATGGGACACAGAAACCAGGGCTGCCAAAACCAGCAGCCGAAACAAGCCCCCTTGTTATCATTCAGGCTGGAAAACGACCTTGAGTGCTTTTCAAAGCTGTCAAAGTACACAGCAGCTGTGAATGAGTTTGTCACTCACACAGCTTGGCTTCCTGAAACCCAGCCTCTGCAAGTGGCCCACCAAAGGGCTGCAAACCTGATTAATATCCATGGAGAAATTGGCCTTGGTGAACCACTTTCATTTACAAGAACACAGTCACATAAAAATGCATTGAACTTTGATTTTTTTAATTGCATACTCTTTTCCCTTTGGGAAAGTGTAATCATGAAGGAGACATGAAAATAGAGAAGTGTTACCAATTAATCTCTGCTCTGAATTGAAGTCTTTTCAAAGATAACCCAAGCTGGGGAATATCTGATGTGATCAAGGCTCACGCCTCTCTGACCACTTGAATCTTTTTTGTTCGGAGACATTTTTGAGATTTGAGTGAAGTCCCACAACCTCAAGGCGTGGACACTATAGGAGATGTCAGGGTGATGCCTAGGCATGTCCTTGGCTTCATTGAATGACGGGATTCATTTTCTAATTGGTCACCCTTTGTTGACAGAAGACCAAGAACTACTTCACTTCTGTTGATTAATTTCACTGCATTCTTTAAACAGTTTTTGGTTGTCTGTTTTGTGGCTGGCCCTGTGCTAGGCATGAGATCCAGAGATGAATACATATGCTTCCTGCTCTTCAGGTTCTGTCAGGTGGGGGAGACAGGCAAAAGGATAGAGGTGACCTAGTGTGACAGATGTTTCAGTAGAGGAGAGGCAGGGCTGGAATAGAGGAAGAAATTACTGCTCAAAAGAAAATGAAGGCCTTGCAGAAGAGGAGGAGTTTGATCTGGATCTAGAGTGAATAGGAGTTTGCCAGGAAGAACAGGACATCTTAGATATGGAAAACCATGTAGAAACACACAGAACAGGAGACAACTAGACTCATTGGCATGATTTGATATGGAGGGGACATGAACAGCTGACTAGAAAATATGTGGAAGTGCCGGCCAGGAGCCTTGGTTTGATCTCCTCTGCAAGGAGAGCCACTGAGGGGCTTTCAGTGGAGTGAGGAAAGGGGTGTGGTGAGGTGATCTGTTTGTTCTCACTCTGGTTGTTCTGTGAAACAAGGGTTGGAGGAGGAGTTACTGGGGGTAGGAGACCCGTTAGAAGGATGTTGTCATAATACAGATGATGGATGTTGGGGCCTCAACCTGGGCAGGGGCTATGGGTTTGGAGAGAAGTGAATGAATTAAAAAGATAGTCAGAAGGAAAATATGAGAAATGATGGAAAGAGATCAGTCAAGGATTACTCAGTTTCTGGTTTAGACAAGTGGAAGAATGGGGCATCTATCTAACTTAAAGAAAATGGGAGGCAGAGACAGTTTTGTGGGCAGAAGATGAAGTTGAGTTCAGAGAACCCATGGGGGACCCAGGCAGCTTCATAATAGTGAGGCTTGGCTGTGGATATGAAAATGGGCTGCATTTTAGGGATTTTGGAGGCAGAATTAATAGAACTACTAATCAGCCCCTGGCAGCTGAACCCTTGAAATTTGGCTGCTCCAAATGGAGCCTCCTGAAGTGCTAGGGAAACACATGGGAACAAGGGCTGCAAAACCTGGGATTTTATCCAGGTAGACATGGCCGCTTTATTGTAATGTACCTCCAACAGCAACAGTGACAGTAACAGTAGCTAACACATAGAGATTACCATGTGCCAGGCATTTTTCTAAGCTCTTTGCATATATTAACTCTATTACTATATCCTCACAACAGAGCTCTGAGATAGGTAGTATTATTATTTCCACTCTAAAACAGAGGTTCATTGTTTTGCCCAAGGAGGTACAGACAGTAAGTGGTAGACCTTGGTTTGCCATAAAGTGGCAGTTCCAGGGCTGACTCTACCTGTGTGTGTGTAAGATTTTAAGTACTACGAGGATGCTGCTGATGAATACCGGGACCAGGAGGGTACCCTGCTGCCACTCTGGAAGTTCCAAAATGACAAAGCCAAGCGCCTGTCCGTCACCGCCCTCTGCTGGTAGGTATAGGAATTGCAGCAAACCCAGAGCCCCTGAGTGCCCTCTACATGCCAGACCTCCAGTAACCCCTTCTGCACTTAACCACCTTGAGTATGACACGTGGCAGTATGAAAAAATATGGAACTTGGATTCTAATGAGATCGCAGGACTACCCCTAGGACTCCCAGTTGGTGAGGGTCTAAGCTGGAGAATAGATGTCTGTAGTATAGTTAGGCAGTGCCCATGGGAAGGCTGTTGTCCACAGGAGGGCCATGTTCATTTCCTATGCCAATGGATTCATATTTCTTTTGCAGGAATCCAAAGTACAGGGATCTGTTTGCAGTGGGATATGGCTCCTGTAAGTGATCTGGCTGTTCATTTATTTGTTCATGTAAACAGCAAACACTAAGTACCTACTCTGTGCAGGGCTCTTTGCCAGTTGTAAGAAATACAAAAATGGCTAGGACATAGTCACTGCCCGCAGAGGGATCACAGTCTAATGGGGGAGACCCACAATCCTACTGGCAATTAGTGCTGGGTGAAGGAATATTCTAAGCTGAATGTGCCAATGGAGCCTAGAAGGAGTTATTCTGACAAGAAAAAGGGGAGAACACTTCCAGCAGAGGGACCCGCAGATGCAAAGGCTTGGAGGCATGACAAATATGGCAGAATATGAAGCTGCTGGTGGGGCCAGGGTCAGCCCTCAAAGGGCCTGGTAAGCCATTCCAAAAAGCTTAGACCTTCTCCTGAGGGGAAACTACTGAAGGAATTCAAGAAGAACAAGGACATGACCAGTGCATGGAGGAATTGCAGGCATTGCAGATGTGAGACTGGAGGCCAGGAAACCAGTTAGAAGACTGGTGCAGGCATCCCAAAGAGAGAGGACAGACCCTTACCACACGGTGGAGTGGAGGAGAAGGCCCCCTTCCTGCATCCTCCTCAGGCCTTCCTGATTTGGGTGGGTGGGGGCCTGGGGGATGGGAGCCCCTGAGCTTTGGTAGCCCACTGCTGTGGAGAGTGTGCCCACCCCTGCCAGTTACCCACCCGAGGCCAGAAGGCAGCATAGTGGAAACTATGTCCAGGTGATTTGCTTTCCCTTCATGTGATTTGGTCCCAGAAGCAGCCCCTAGTGGTATGCTGGCCTGGACATTCCTCCTTCCCAACGGGAGAGGGCCCTACACTTCGCAGTAGTCTCAGCTCCCCAGTGCTAACAGCTTCTCTGGCTGGGAGGATCAGCTTCTGCAAACACAAAAACCTTTCCGTTCTCCAAGCTGCTGCTGGCTGGCAGGCATACAAGCTCCCAGTCACTGCCCCTCAGACTGCCTGTCCGCCCATTCTTTGACCAGGGTGGGGAGGGGGAGGGGGTGTTTGTCATTCCTCTCAGGGAGGAGATCTTGGAGCTGCTCCCAGTCTTGTGGTCTGGGCCGCCTTTGAGGATGCCCTAAATGCCTGCTTTATATCCCCACTCCTGAGGGTGGGCTGCTGCCAAGTGGGAAGTGCCCTCCCCACTCTGGCAGGGAACAAGCACATTCTTCCCCCTCTACTGCAGCTACTGGGCCTGGAATGGGGCCTGGGGGCTGGGCAGGCCCTTCCAGGAGTGGGTGTGGACCCCCCTGTAAGGCTGCTCTCAGCCCAGGCTCTCTGCCCAGGATTGAGGCAGGGGTGTAGAGGTTGCTCCCAAGAAGGAGGAGGAGAAACTGCTTCAGTTTTAGCTCCATCCTCCTCCCACCCAGGTTCAGAAGCAGGCTCAGCTGGTCGGGGTCATGTGGAGGCTGTTGTGGGGGCTGGGGGGCTGGGCAGCCTTGGGCATGAGCAGTAGAGTAACTCACCTTCCACCAGCAGATGATCTCGAGCCTGACAAGCCCGCAACGTCCTTTGGGTAGGTGCTTACTTGGGAAAGGTCTCTTTGTCCTTCCTTGATCCTGTTAGCTACATCCACATGCCTGAGTGGTACCCATCATCAGCTACAGTCCTAGGGGTGGAGGTTTCACTTCCCAGAGACATACCTGGGACCAGAAGCCTCTCTGAGCCTTGGCTTCTTCATTGGTGACAAAGAAAGGCTGACAACCTGCCAGGCCTCCATTCCAGGGCTATTGTGAGGTATGCTTGAGAGAGAAGTAAACATGCTGCAAGTGGAGGAACCACCTACACATAAAGGACAATCACTGCTGATTTGTCTGTCATTCTTTCCCCTAGCTTTCCTGCGGTACCCTTAGGGTGCCTGAGCAGAGAAGGGGGCTGTGGGGACAGAGGGGAGTCTCTTAGGGAGCAGGGCCCAGTGGCAGTGGCAGTGGTATTGGCTTTTGTTGTCACTGGTTCAGGGGTTGTTGGCTGGCTTTCAGATGAGCATCTATTCTCCAGAACCTTGCATATCTCAGAACCACCTGCAGAGGCCTGAACAGAGCCAGGCTGGGCTGGGACTCAGGAAGGCCTCTGCATCCATCCTGAGCTTGCCTCCAGGAATCCCATGCTCTTGAGTGCCTCCATAGGAGAAAGAGGATGAAGCTGGGGCAGGCAGAAGGCACCCTAGCTGCTGGCTGTGGGTCACCATGAGGAGAAGCTGGTCTCACTGGCATCCATCACACTGTCTTTGGAAGCTCCAGATACCAACCTCCCAGAATCAGATTTTGCCTCATGAGGACAAACACTGGAGTGAGAATTTGGATTTGTTGTTGTGTTTGACTCTGGTGCACTTAGTTTAGACCTCATAAACCTCCTTTTTTTATTCCCAGATATTTATTCTGTGACTCAGCCAAATATAACTTTGGTAGGGGTAGGTATGTACCCTAGGAAGGACGGGCCAATCCCTCATTTCTGGGACAGGCCAGTTTGGTTGGAGCCAGCCAGGAACAAGCAGGTAGAGAAAAGAAAATCTGGGCAATTGCCTGCAATAGCACAGAAATATCCCCTCATGCTTCCCCTTTATAGCTGCTGGGTACCGGGTAGTGGGCACATTAGGCTGCTTAAAGGGCAAAGTTTGGGATGCCCCCTAGGGCCAGGTTCCATGTTGCCAGCAGAGTGGAGAAAGAGGCTGTCAGTAGGTACAAAGCAGGTGGAGGAAGGTTGGAAGGCAAAGGAACTAGCCCAGGAAGATATGGCCCTGGGACTGCTGGGATGCAATTATGTCAGCCGGCTGTACTGAAGGGGTCCTTTTCAGCCCATTAGCCAGTTCATAGCAGGGACACAGGGACTCCTCATGGTCTGCCAGGCACGGATGGTGGAACAGATCGGGATGCTTTGTGTGATCCTGAGGCTGTCACACAGGAGATGGGGCAGGAAGCTTTCCAGAGAGCCATGTATTGGAAGAGCAGGGGAGCCAGCTGTCCCCCAGCCCAGCCTCTCTCTGGGGACAGCATCCTCAAAAGGGGCCAACGTCAGGCTCTGAGTTCCAGCACTAAATCTATTCGTACTTTGTCCCACCACTCATCCTGGCCTGTCCCTGAGCCTGCCCAGGCCAGAGATACATGTGTAGGGATTTAAATCTTTCCTGATCATTTATTTGTCAGCTTCACTAATTAAGCAGTGTTAATTTCATTTACTGAAAATGGAAATTCATCCACCTCATTTCTCCTCATTCATCCTCCACACACAAAATCCATCACTCCGCGGCTGCAGGCTGCGTAAAATTTACAGGACTAATTATGTTGTCAGGTCTCTTTGTAAATACAGTCCATAAAGGCCACTGTGCTTGCTGGGTTGTAGTGCAAGGGCATTCCCGCTTGTTAGTTTAATTTCTGGTTAGTTATTTAGGTTCTCAAATGTTTGCCTCATTTTCCTTAAATCAAATTAAATGGCCCGCTTGATGTATTCTGTCTCTAAGGCCTTACTCTTATTTTCACACAGTTTAAATATGACTTTGAATTGAATGAGAGTGCCTGGAAAAGCCCAGCTGCTCAAGAGACTGAGCCCAGCTTGGCACCATGGCCTCTGGGCCACGCTTGAGGCTTTGAACCCTCTAGCAACTTATACCCTTTTTTAGAACAGCCTTGGGCTGGTCACCTGCCTTTGGAAACTATGAAGGTCCTAACACAAGGGGCATTTCTGTTCCTGGAGTCCAAGGTGGCCAGGCTGAGGTATAGGAAATGGAGAGAGGGTTTCATTTTTGTCATCAGAAGAGCTAAGGAGCATTACATCCATCCAGCTGACTCCTAGGGGTTGGCTTCCAAACCATTCCAGAAAAAAAAAGTACCATTTATGAGAACCTCTCTCTCTAATTCCTAAAAGTAGGTTTTGGTCATTTTTCCCTAAATGTCTACTATATTAGTTTCCCACTGCTTCTGTAACAAACTACCACAAATTTAATGGCTTAAAATAACACAAAATTATCGTATAGTTCTGGAGGTCAGAGGTCCAAAATAGGTTTCATGGAACCAAAACCAGGTGGTAAGAGGGCTGCATTCCCTCTGGAGGCTCCAGGAGAGCAGCCATTTCCCTGCCCTTTCCAGTTTCTATAGGCTGCCCACATTCCATGGCTTGCGGCCCGCTTCCAGCAAGCAATCGAATCATTCTGACAACTGCTTCTATGGTTGCATCTCCTTCCCTGACTCTCATGCCTCCCTCTTTCCCTTATAAGAACCCTTGTGATTACATTGAGTCTACCCAGATAATCCAGGATAATCTCCCCATCTCAGGGTCTTTAACTTAATCACATCTGCAGAATCCCTTTTGCCATGAAAAGTGACATATTGACGGGTTCAGGGGATTAGGATCTGGACATCTTTGCAGGGGGGTCCTATTCTGCTTACCACATGCCCCCTCCAAGTGCCTTTTGCATGACTTAATAAGGGAGTCATTAAACAGCTGCTGCCTTGGAGCTAGTCCTGGGCTAGACTCATTTAGGACAGCACAGGGAGAGAGGAAGCCTGCTGTCAGTCAGTGGCTGGACTGGTATCCTTGTCTCTGTAGCTTGGCATCTACTTCCTCCTGACCTGGCCTGATATCCCTACATGCCCTCTGCTTTGGCGGAGTGCCCCCAGGTGGAGTCTGCACCAGCCTTCCACCTCTCCAGCTCTGGCTCCCCTGAGCTTGGTGAGGAGGCTGAGAGGACTGAGCTGGTGGCAGGAGGGCTGGAACTATGTTCATGACTACATATCAGGATGGGTGCCAAGTATACAGAAAATGAAAGAAAGAGTGGAAGGCACTCCCTTGACATGGGGCTGATGGGGACAAGGGCCTCTGCTGAGTGGTCCATTGTTGATCACCAAAAACTGTGCCCAGGCCAGGTGGGCCTATGGAAGCCTGAATGGCTGGCCTGGGACTTCTGGATTTGGGAAGCATGCCTAGATCTAGGGCTCAGGCTGCACCTAGGACTGTGGGGATATGCTCATACGTGGCTAGTTTGGGACTCACTGTAGACAATTCCATGTTCAAGCTTAACCTGTACCTGGCTGGGGGGAGGGGTACATGGGCATTATCTGGGCATCTATGGAAAGCTGCCTGCCCCTGGGATGGGCATCCAAACCCCCTCTGAGGGTACTGCTCCTTCCCAAGCTCACACAGCTTCTTCACTTAGCAGCTCTCTGAGCCCATGTCCCCCTTCCCTGCACCTTGGGGAGAATAAACCTAGTCACCTTGATTGGTTGTAGATCCTTCCATGAACTTTGAGAAGGGAAAAGTCCGATCTCATAAATTCACTTCACAGCTGGAAAAGATAAAGTCCAGAGAGGAATCTCACACTCTGACAGACATAAAGCAGAGCAGAGCTTGCCCATCTAGTGGGGTAGGGGTGAGGGGCTTCCTGGGCAGGGCAGTTGGATCCTCCAACCTCAGCTGCCCATCTTCCCTGGGTAGATGACTTCATGAAGCAGAGCCGGGGCATGCTGCTGCTCTACAGCATGAAGAACCCCAGTTTCCCTGAGTACATGTTCAGCAGCGACAGCGGCATCATGTGTCTCGACATCCATGTGGACCACCCCTACCTTGTGGCAGTGGGCCACTATGATGGCAACGTGGCCATTTACAACCTCAAGAAGCCCCACTCCCAGCCCTCCTTCCGCAGCTCAGCCAAGTCTGGCAAGCACACGGACCCTGTGTGGCAGGTCAGCCTCAAACCAGGGTAGGAGGGGTGGGGACGGGACCAGTGTGTGGGCCTGGAGCCACTGGAGGAGGGAGGGATCTTGGGGAGGAGAGGACCACAGGCAGGGCGATGAGGATGGTAGGTACCAGCAGGCCAGGATCTGGGTGTGAGAAAAGGCAGAAAAGAGCAGAAGGTGAAAATCAGGAGGCAACAGGGTCTCCAGTGAGAGCTGGGGTCTGCTGCTCCAGACCACCCCTCAGGAGGGCCCCATCTATTTGCCAGGGATCTCTTAGATGTGGCGATCAGTAACTCAGAAGTCATAGCTGGAGCCTTCCAGGACCTGACAGGCTCCAGCTGAATACAGTGGATCCTTGGACAATGTGGGGATGAGGGACACTGATCCCCACACACAGTCAAAAATCTGTGCATAACTTTGGAGTCCTCAAAAACATAACTAATAGCTTACTTTTGACCAGAAGCCTTACTGACAACATAAACAGTCAAATAACACATATATTGTGTGTTATGTATGTTTTATATACTCTATCCTTATAATTAAGCAAGTAAATATGTTACTAGGAAAATCATAAGGAAGAAAAATATATTTACTGTTCATTAAATGTAAGTGGATCATCCCAAAGGTCTTCATCCTCGTCATCTTCACATAAAGGAGACTGAAGAGGAGGAGGAAGAGGAGGGGTTGGTCTTGCTATCTCAGAGTTGGCAGAGGCAGAAGAAAACCTTGTATAATTGGACCAATGCAGTTCAAAGTCGTTGGTCAAGGGTCAAGTGTATGTTAAAGACCAGGTCCTTGTCCACAAGCTTCCTCAACTCCCCAGAAGGCTTTTCATCTGCCATCTGGGCTAGATCTGGGGAAACTCCCAGACAGGGGTAGGTGCTGCTAGTTGCCTGCCCTTGGGTGGGAATGTAAGGCCTGGTAGGCCAGGTCTGCCATTGAGCCTCTCTGTAGCAGCCCCTCTTCTCCAGACAGGCTTAGAGTGGTGGGTGGGGCATCTGCAGAAGTTTGGCACCAGCCTGGAATGATTACCTGGACAATGGGGCTGGATTTCACCCTGACTCTGTGTTTCCCATCATATTCCACTGGGTGCAGATTTCGGTTTCATTCTCAGAGGGTCTCTTAGCTGTGGCTTGGCAGGCCTTTCCTTATTGTGTCCCAAAGATCCCCTTCCTTCAAAGGCTGTGGTACTCTTTTCCCGTGGGCAGATCTGGGAGGATCTAAGGATGAATTTCTGCCTAACGTTGCTCAAGGTCTCTGGGCGCATCAGGTAGCACTGGAATTCTGTCTTCTCTTCTTTCGCTTCCCTCTTGCCCTGACAGTCTGCAGGCAAGCTCTGTACTCCTGCCTCTTACGGCCATGAGCTCCCTGAGACGTGGACACCTGCCTCGGCACTGACAGGCCTGAGCAGAGGGAGGACTGCCCAGGCACAGGGATCATGGTGCCCTCTCAGCTTTATCCTTTATTGAGAGCCTGGGCAGAGGGTGGGAGGGAGGCAGACCCTCCTGCCATACACCCTCCCCATCTACTCTCCAACAAAGTGGAGACCAGAGGTTGCAACCTCAGGAGTTTTCTCCACCAAAAAGTCCACCTCCCAATTCATCCGCAGGCCTTCCAGGCACGTGAAGGCCTCCAGGCAGGGGGAGGATGTCTATAGAAACTTTAAAGCTTGGGGAGAGGAGAAAAGACCTATCTTAATCATACCCGGCCCAGCCCTCCCCTGCTTTCCCAACTCAGATAGCCTAGGGCCAAGCGCAGAGCATCTCTGGTTGGCTTGACCACCCTCCTTCCTCAAGCCAAGCAGAAGGGCAGAGGCCCAGGCCAACTACCCTACTCCTACTCTGCTATGTTCTCTAAATCAAATAGCAGGTTGAAGGAAAAATAGCAGGCTGCAGGAAATAGCAGGTTACAGGGCATTGAGAAGAAGCATTATTGCTTTCACTGAGCAGGTCCCAGGAAGACAGGAACTCAGCTGGACAGGGCAGCCTTCCGCCGTCCTATCCTGCCAGGAAAACAGGGCTGCTGCCTTTGCAAAATGGGAGACTCAGGTTCTTATTTAGAATCATGGCATGTGACATAGGCAGAAGCCACCTGTCTCTCACCTGTTTACTCACTTCCTGTTCTCTTCTTTTCTTCTTATTCCTTCCTCCCTCCTCATTCATTCACTTACTCATTCATCCATTCAGTAACTCCTCCCTGTGTGCTTCTCTGGTTGATCTCTGGAGTTCCCACTGTGAAGATAATCACAGCTACAGGCTGCCCAGGGCAGAACAGCATGCTAAGTGCTAAAGTAAAAGTGTGCAAGGAGGGGCACCCACATTGTCCTGGACAGGGACCAAGGGCTGGAGGGCTGGGCAGGTCTTTCTAGAGGAAGCAATGCGTGAGCTGGATTGTGAGGGAGGAGAGTTAGTGAGATGAAGAAGGGTACAAAGGGGGCCACATGTGCAGTGACATGGGGCATCAAGCAGAGTAGCCTGCTGGGAAATGACACACCATTTGAAACACCCTGTGCTTATCTATTAAGTTAAGATGCTTGGACATTGGGTTAGTGGTTTCAAGTGAAGTGTTCATGCAGAAGCCCAGTGTATTAAAAAGATGAGAGTGGTGCACTGGTAGGACCAGGTTGCTTGAGGGTCCCCTATTATCATTCCCTCTACCCCCTGACCATAGTTTGGAAATTGCTGCCCAGCCATCAGAGAGTTTGGGGCAGAGGAGTAACATGGTCATATTTGTTTCTTGGATAGATCCTCTGGCTGCAGCATGAGCATTTTTGAAGCCTGAGCTAGGGCAGGGGCAGTGGAGACAGAAATGAGAAGACAGGGTTGAGAGCTGGTGGGGTAGTAAAATCAAAAGAAGGGAATAATTGATTAGATATGGGGAAAGGGAAGAATTGATGCTGCCTGGGTTTGAGGTGCTTAGTAGGCCATCCATAGAAGTGAGAAATGGCAGAAGAAAAACAGGTTTGGCCAGAAATTAATAGAAACTCAAGGGACACCCAGAGGGAGGCATCCTCCAGGCAGTCAGCTATATGAGCCTGGAGCTTGAAGGAGAGCCAGGCTGCTGAATGAGATGTCAGGGACATCAGAGTCTAAGTCCCATTAACGGGACTGTGTCAGAGATATTTGGGGGAGGCCAGAGAGGTTATGTTAGATGTCAAATGCCAGGCTGAGGCAGAAGGAGTTTGTTCTGTTGGCAGTGGTGAGCCATGGAAGGTTTTGGAGCCAAGGAGAGGACTGTCTGTTCTAAGAAGATTGGGCTCCTGTCCCACAGCACAGGCTTCTTCTCCAGGGAGCCTGCCTGAATAGCCAGCTCTGTGCAAGCCCTACAGTGAAGCTTCAACCAGCAACACTGTGTGTGTGTGTGTGCGCGCGCACACACATGCAGATGCACACAGTGGTGCAGTTCTGGGGAAGGAGGCAGGAAGGATGTATGAGCAAGAGACTAGGGTCAAGTAGGTCTGCCCTAATCAAATAAGGCAGAAGAGAATAAATCAGTTAAGCAGGCTCCAGCTCCTCCCTACCACCTGGTCCCTGGGAATTCATTCATTCTCTTAACCTCACTTACCACCCTCCCTCTTTTGCTTTATTCCTACTGGCCGACCTCCACCCCAGGAGCAGGTGTGTGACTTGCACACACACACATACACAGTCACTTGCAAATACACACACACCACCCCCCACTGGGCATCAGGCTGCTAAGTGGGGTGTGAAATACAATTTCCATGCAGTGCTGGCTTCTGCTCATTAAACACTTCCCTTTGCAGCTCCCTAGCGCCTCTTACAGCCTGGCCTTTGACACCCCCGTCCCCTCCCCCCTTTAAAAGGACCACCTTTACACAGAAGGGGAAGTGGTCTCAATATTAGGGCTGGCTCTGACTTATGCCTCACAGGCTCTCTGGTGCTCTCTAGTCCAGTGAAAGTGCAAAACAGCCAGCTGCCTGGACAGGCCAAGACAGGACTCAGCCCCCCCTCCTGTAGCTCCAATCCATCAGGCCTCGGGCTAGCTAGGGAGAAACAACCCATTCTTCTTCAGTCCCCAACAACCCTGGTGACAGCTGCAGTTACAGGCAACAGGCAATGGCACTGGGTTCTTGGCCTCCCTCACTGGTCCTCTGCTTGTGACAGGGGGAGGGGACAGGATGGTGGTCCCAGCATGGGCGGTCTGGAGGGAGCTAGAGAATGGAAAACTCTGGGCACCCAGCCCCACCCCAGCTCTCTGGGACATGGCTTGGCCAGGCCTCCACATCTGGCAACAGAAACTTGAGTCTCGAGCGTGTCATCTTCATAAGACAACAGCTCTGTCTCCAAAACACTTTCCCATATGTTTGCTTCCAGCCCTGAGGAGATGGGTGGGGCAGGATAATTAACCCCGATTTGCAGATGAAGAAACACAGCTCAAATCTGGGACTGGGAGCAAAGTTCTGAGAGCAGGAGTTAGTAGCAAAGGAAAGGTGGGAACAGAGGAGACACTTCCTAGAGAAAGGCCAAGCCTGGAAGAGGTGGGCAGGAGACTCAGGGCCTGCTCCTTTCCAGCCCCCACAGGCAAGCAGGGAAAGGCCCCTGCAGAACCTTGGCACCTAGATTCCTAGGTTAATGATATTAATGAGGACATTAGCTATCATGTATTGAACACTTAATATGTGCAATGTTCTGCAATAAGGGCTTCACATATATTTATTTCTCATGACAAACCAATGCTATTATGAATCCTGTTTTGTAAACAGGAAACTGGTTGATGGGCCCTGTTCTTTCCAGGTCATGTTTATTTATGTAAGGTGATTGAACCCGTACCCACTTCCTTCTCCCGGCAGTGGGGCTCCTGGAACCCAACCCAGGAAGGGATTGGGTACCTCCACTGCCAACCCAGCAAATTAAGGCAATGCTTTAACTGGCACTATTCCCCCAGGATGGTCAAGGAGAAAGGAATGAGAGACAGAGATGGATGGAAGGAGGGAGAGAGGACTAATCATGGGATTCTGGGAAATGGGCTCCCAGAACTTGCTTCTGAGCCTCGGATGGGTGCGTGGGGAGCCCTGCTCTGCCCACAGACCTAACTCAACACCCTAGCAGGGTCCCAGAGCTCATGTTTTGGGATGTTTCAGGTCAAGTGGCAGAAGGATGACATGGACCAAAACCTTAACTTCTTCTCTGTGTCATCTGATGGCAGGATTGTGTCTTGGACTCTCGTGAAGGTGCCTCTTTCCCAGAGAGGGTCATACGGGGGTGAGTGGGGAGGCAGGGAGCTAAATGGCAAAGGGCAGCCCCCAGCCCTGCTGATGTAGGCCAACCCACTTGCCCTCCCCCCACATCCCTCTGTGACTACAGAGCGAGCTGGTGCACATAGATGTCATCAAGCTGAAGGTGGAAGGCAGCACCACGGAAGTTCCTGAGGGGTTGCAGCTGCACACAGTGGGTAGGAGCCCCAGCCCCCTCACCTCCAGGCCTGGCCAGGTCATTCAGTTCCCAGTGAGGGTCAGTGACAGTGGTCCTTCCCCTGACTGAGCGTTCTGTCCGCAACCTGTGCCAGAGCCCAACAGGGCATAACAGGAAGGCCTGGCCCTGTCTGCTGAGCCCTTGGCTGTGTGTAGACCCTCCCTGTTTATACAGCTCCCATCCCTGTGTTTGCAGACCCTGTTCCTGTTTATGCAGATCAGGTGCTGTTATGCAGATCCAGCCCTGTTTATGCAGATCAGGCCCCTGTTTACCCAGATCCTGTCCCTGTTTACTCAATCCCTACCCTGTTTATGCAGACTATATCCCTGTTGGCACAGACCATGTCCCTGTTTGCAGACCCTGTCCCTGTTTACCCTGACCCTGACCCTGTTTAACTCAATCCCTTCCTTGTTTACCCAGGCCCCCATTCCTGTATGCAGAACCCCTGGCCGTTTGCAGAATCCTAACTGCCTGGGACAAGCCAGCCAGAGGGCTGGTTTCTGTTTGCCTGGCCTGGTCCCAGCTCCTACAGGGGCCCATGTTCAGTCTGTCCTGCGCTGAGTCCTGCACTGAGAGTGCCTGGGCTGAGCTCCTCTGCGGAGGAGGGGAGGCGCTGGGAGCCTCCCTCTCAGAACTGGGCTAAGCCTGCTTCTCCCTCTTCTCCCAAGGTTGTGGCACTGCCTTTGATTTCCACAAAGAAATTGACTACCTGTTCCTAGTGGGCACAGAGGAGGGAAAAATCTACAAGGTGAGGCTGCCCTGTGCCAGCTCCTTAGAGGGCCACTTAGACCTGAGCAGCTGGGGAGCTTAGAGTTCTCAACAGATCCTATTTTGATGGATTTTAGTTCCCATCAGTTCTAGAAAGCCTCTTGAGGGAAGAGAATGTATTTCTTGACCTGCCTGGGTGGCAGGAATAAGGGCTAATGCAGGAAAGGGGATGGAGAATCTAGAGGGTGGCTTTAGCCCAGCCCAGTGTCTTTTCCTCCAGGTCCTCTCTCCCTTCCTGGGAGTTGAGGTAGAAGTGGGAACTCTAGTTGGGGGAGTTAGAACATTTTGGGAAAACTTCCTGGAGGAGATTTGTACTTGAGTTGAGCTTTGAAGGCCAGAATTATCTCTGAATACTGGCTACATCCCAGCCAACAGGATGGAACCTCATGGTCAGTTTCTACAAGGTCTCAGTGGTAGTAGGTGAACATCCTTCTGAACCTCCATCCATCCAGAAATAGCTCTGCTGCAAGCTTTTCTTAGGCTCAGAGACTCAGAATATTAATTACAGGCAGCCTCTCGGGAGCCCCTGAGGCCCAGCCAGAGCTGGTCTGAATGCAAAAGAAGTCCCCACTCCCTCTTCACCCCTTCCACTGGCAGCCCAAGAGAGGCAGGAGTAATGAGAGACTACTCAGTCACACTGTCTCCTAGAGGGTGGGAGAGAGGGGCACGCTGGTCAGGGCAAGAAACGGAATAGGAAATCTGGAGATCCAAGTTGGCTCTGACTCTGCACCTGCTCTTGCCTGGACAAGGTGGGATGTTTATCACTGTTGCAGGGATGATGTCTGGGCTGCAGGTGGACCCAGGGCTCTGTCTGTCCATAAGCCCTGGCCTGGAAGATGGCCAGACCACACCTCCCCTCCCACAGGGCCTGATACATGCTTTGCCCTCTCTTAAGGAGAGAAGGCCTTTTCTGCCTGGCCTGGAATCCTGGCCAGGTGGTCCCAGCATCGGCGGTCTGGAGGGAGCTAGAGAATGGAAAACTCTGGGTACCCAGCCCCACCCCAGCTCTCTGGGACATGGCTTGGCCAAGCCTCCACATCTGGAGCACTGGGCAGACTACAGCCCTTTCCTTCATCCTGCAGGAAGGTTCCCCTGCCCGGCCTCAATCCTCAGACCCTCAAGCCCTTCCTTTCCCCCTGGGTGTGCTGAGGGTGGGAGGAGCAGCCAGGAGCCTGGCCCCAGTTCAGCTGGGATACAATGTGGGGTAAGGACAGGAGTGGAGGCTAAGGCTCAGATCCTCCAGGCCCCCAGAAGAGTGGTGGCTGCTGACCTTTCTATCACTTCTGACCCCTGTCCCCTCCCCTACCAGTGCTCTAAATCCTACTCCAGCCAATTCCTCGATACCTATGATGCCCACAACATGGCAGTGGATGCTGTGTCCTGGAACCCATACCACACCAAGGTCTTCATGTCCTGCAGCTCCGACTGGACAGTGAAGATCTGGGACCATACCATAAAGTGAGGGGCCTGTTCCTGGCTCTGCCCTGGGCCCTCCCCCAGGCTGTGGCACTATGAGCTCTCTGTGCCATGGGCTTTCCACCCTCCACCACTGCAGGACCCCGATGTTCATCTATGACCTGAACTCAGCCGTGGGCGATGTGGCCTGGGCACCATACTCTTCTACTGTGTTTGCAGCTGTCACCACAGATGGGAAGGTGAGTGGCACTGTCCTGACCTTCTCACTGAGTCCCTACTAGAGATCAGGTGCAGTATCTCAGGGCCTCCCTGATGGAGAGCCCATTCCATGCTGAGGTCAGGAAGGAGAAGGTGGGACACAAGGACTGTGTATTTTCAAGGGGCAAGCCATCCAGGGCCCAGCCAAAGGAGGACTCATTCATCCCATGAGGCCTCAAGGAGGGAATGGGGCTGTTCACCTTGGAGGAGAAAGTGCTTTGGGGAATGAGATGCCATAAAGCAGTTATTTCCTCTGCTCTGTGGTGGGGAGCTAGAGGCGGGCAGGGCCCAGCTCCATGTAAGGAGAAATACATGAGCCAGAGTTGATCAGTGACTCAATAGTGTCTATAAGGTAGTGAAGTCTCCATCCCTGGAAGTGTGCAAGCTGATTCTGAGGGGACTTCAGTGGGGTGGAGTGGGAGGGGGCTAGTCAACACTGAGAATTGGTGAGAGCTCAGAAATAAACATCTTGTGAGCACATTCTTGGATGCAAACGCGTTTTCCCTGTGGACTTTGATATAAACTGAGAAGCACTGGCTGCCCCAAGGAAAGAATGCAGTGATGAGGGCATCATCCTAAAGTCTGTCAGCCATCTGTTCTGGGAACAGGTGGCTACTCAGGGCCAGCGATGGTGCCCAGCTCCAGGATGGACTCTGGTGTACCTACTCTTGTGGAGCTTATGTTCTAATGAAGGGAAAGATACAAAAAGCAACAACAAAACTCCAAGTATGAAGTGCTAGGCAGAGAATTATTAATAAAAGATTGTGATATGTAAACATAAATGTTCATGGCAGCATTACCCATAACAGTCAGAGTGGCAACAACCCAGTGTCCATCAACTGCTGAATGGATAAATGAAACATAGTGTCTCCTTGGGGATTATTAGTCAGCAAGGACAAGGAATGAAGTACTGATCCCTGCTACCACATGGAGGAACCTTGACAACATGCTTAGTGTAAAAAGCCAGTCACAAAAGACCACATATTGTATAATTTCATTTATAGAATACATCCAAAACAGGCAAATGTGTAGAGATGGCAACTCAGTTTGTGTGGCTTAGGGCAGCGAAAACGCTGTAAAATCTGTTGTAGCAAAGGTTGCATAGCTGTGAATATACTAACACTGAGAATTTTACACTTTAAATGAGTGAATTTTATAGTATGTGAATTATATCTCAATAAAGCTGTTTTATTAAAAAAAAAAAAAAAGAGGTTCACAGAGACCAGGTAATGAAAAAGAAAAAAAGAAAAACAGAGAAAAAAGAAAAGGACTGGGTAGTCTCTTGGATGCAGTGGTCAGGAAAGGCCTCTTTGAAGAGGTGACACACGCTGAGAGCTGACTGGCAAGGAGGCAGCCACGTAGAGATGGGGCAGGGGAGCAGGCCACCTTGAGGGAGCAGCTGGGGCAGATGCCCTGAGGTGGGCACGAGCCTTGGGTTTAAGGAACAGGAAGGCAAGTGTGATTGGAGTCTAGTAAGCAAGGGGCAAGAACATGAGAGTGGGGAGGTGGGCTAGAGTGAGGGATCTGGATTTTATTTATAGTGCCAAGGGAGTCTGTGCGAGGATTTTAAGTGTTTTAAAGGTAAGCCTGCTGCTGTCTGGAGGATGGATTGTAGCAAGGCAAGAGTGGAAGCAGGGAGACCGGTTAAGAGGCTGGCACAGTTGTCCAGAATTGATAGTGGTTTGGTCTTAGGGTGTGGTGAAGGTAACACCCAACATTGATTGACCACTCATTTGTCAAGCACTGTCTTTGCCCTTTATATATATTAACTGGTGTAAACCCTGGCTCTGCCACTTACCAGAAAGTTAGCCTCTAAGAGCCTCTAACTCCTCGGTTTTAAAATGAAGATAGCAGAACCACCTTAGAGTGGTTGTGAAGAGCATAATGAGGCAATGCAACCATGTGATGCACTTGCTAAGAGTCTAGTACCTAGTAAGTGCTCAACAAATGGTAGCTGCTATTTTCTTTTCTTTTTCCTTTTTTTTTTTTTTTTTTTTGAGACAGGATCTCACTCTGTCACCCAGGCTAGGGTACAGTGGCTCCATATTGGCTCACAATAACCTCCGTCTCCCAGGTTTAAGTGATTCTTCCACCTCAGCCTCCCTAGTAGCTGGGAATACAGGTGTGCGCCACCACGCCCAGTTAATTTTTTGTATTTTTGGTAGAGACAGGGTTTTACCACGTTGGCCAGCCTGGTCTTGAACTCCTGACCTCAAGTGATCCACCCACCTCAGCCTCCCAAAGTGCTGGGATTACAGATGTGAGCCACCATGCCCAGCCTGTAGCTGCCATTATTGTTAATTCTGCATAGATTTAAAAGTTCTCCTAAACTTTCTTATACTTACTCTTTCAACCATGGGAAAAACATAAACAGAGATGCAAAATCCCCCCTCCCTCGACCTCCTGCTCCAGTATGCTAGCCATTAGCCTTCTATAGTCTTTCCCCAGAAAGTCCAGGGGCTGATTCCTCTGAGGTGGAAGACAGGCCCCATTACCCCTGAGTGTGCTGACACCAACCTCTCCACAGGCCCACGTGTTTGACTTGGCCATCAACAAGTACGAGGCCATCTGCAACCAGCCTGTGGCAGCCAAAAAGAAGAACAAGATCACTCATGTGCAGTTCAATCCCATCCACCCCATCATCATTGTGGGCGATGACCGCGGGCACATCATCTGCCTCAAGCTCTCGCCCAATTTGCGCAAGATGCCAAAGGTACAGGCTCCAGGACTTTGGGCTGCTGCAAGAGATAAAGTCTCCAGGAGGTTGGGGATGACAGAAGGGAGGAGCCAGGGTGACTCTCCAGTTTCTGACTTGGGAGAGCCAGGGTAAGGATGGTGTCATTGCCTGAATGAGGCTCATGGGAGAAGAAGCAGGTTTGTGAGAAAACAGCAGTTTGACATGCTGCATTTGAGTTACCTGTGGGGCTCCAGGTGACTCTCCCAGGTGGAGACATCCAGTGAGCAGGTGGATCTGAAGCCTGCGGAGGCAAATGTGGGGGTATCATTGATTTCTTCACAGTAGAAATGCTGTGGGTCACCCAGGCAGGAGGCTTGGGGCTGAGCCACTGCCTCATTGGCTGGGCTTTCATAGGGCTTCAGCTCCAATGGTCCCTGAGCCAGGAGCTGTGGGTCTACATAGAGAGGAAGGAAATGAGCCATGAGGAGGGTAACCAGGGCAGCAGCTATGCAGTCCTCCTTCTCAACTCTGGTTCCTGTTTCTAGGATCTCCAATGATCAGGAGACCCTGCCCAGAGTCCAGGGTCCCCAAATACAGGTCTGGAGCCCAGAGTGATGACCTTAAAGTCTAGACCTGAGTCCACATTCAGACTTATGAACCCAGACTTTGCAGCCCAGGCCTTAGAATCCTGAGCCCAAGAACCCAGAGCCCAGTCCTGCCCATTTGTGTGCTAAGAGTAGAGATGGCTCTTTGCTTTCTGCCAGGTTCTGGGCTAGGATCAGGACTGGGCCAGCTTGCCCTGATGACCGTCCCTCCTGACAATTTGAGGCATTTACTGCAGTCTGAGGCAGTGGCAGGGGCCTGTATCTTTCAACTACTGACTTCCCAGAACTGTGCTCCTACCAAGAAAGGGACTGCTGCACCATCCCTCTGGTGCTGGCTTGGTCTATTCCCCACCATGTCCAGGGAGGCAAGGCCTGGGAGTGTGGCTGGGACTGTAATTGTAGCCAGCTGGGGGAGGGGGTGGACTTGGCTATAAATACTCAAAAGGCTGCTAAGCGCCTGCAGCTGTGGCCCAGAGGCTGTGGTGGGCTTGAAGGGAGGGAGGGAGTCTGGCGTGGTCTGAATCTCTTTGCTGAGTCCAGCTTGTTGGCCTCAAGGAGCAGGAAGGAGGCAGCACAATTTGTGGAACAGATAAAATCTGTTCCTAATTTTCTGAGGAGAGAGACCCAGGTTGAAGTTGGCAGAGTTGGACAACCTTCTAGGAGGGATGATGGTCATTCTTTGGAGGAAGGTTACGGCCATGACACCATGAGGGTGGTAGACATGGGTGAGAGCCTGCCCTGCCCACTCTGATCCATGGAGGTAAAGATCTCCCATAGTTTCAGTTCCCCTCAGAGAGGGTCAGTCATGGTGGGAGAGCCAGGCTCTGCATCTTTGGGGACCTACGTTTCTGAGGACCTGAGCAGGGACAGCTGGGGGCTGTTGGGTGCTTGAGTGGATTAAAGGCACCTGTGAAATTGCCATCTGACCCAATCAGCCCAGTGATTCACGCAAAATGAAGCCCTCTGGGCATCCCTACTGCTCTTCCTGTGTGAGCTTCAGGCTCCCTGCCCTTTCCAAAGGGCTTCCCCACTGAGGCCTGGACTTCCCT
Organism: Cheracebus regulus; assembly: GCA_963574635.1. NCBI lineage: Eukaryota > Metazoa > Chordata > Mammalia > Primates > Pitheciidae > Cheracebus > Cheracebus regulus. Next base: position 36,808 of record CAUYQU010037400.1, read on the forward strand.
GCCCAGGGAGTTCCCATGATGGGTGTCAAGAGCCCAACATGTCAAAGGCCAAGGACTGTCTTTCCCTAACTATAGGATAGATGGGAAATGGAAGCTCGGAAAGGCAAAGGACTTGCCCAAAGTCATATAGAGAGTTAATGATAAAGCTGGAACTAAAACCAGGTCCCCTAACTCCCAGGGGATGGGGTGAAGCCAAGAAGAGAACCCAAGCTTAATTCAGGAAGGAGAGTAGGGAGAGAGAGAAAAAGAGCTTTTTGTCCTCTGCCTGGAGAGAGTAGAGGTGAGCTAGGTAGTGGCAAAAAGGCACTAGGCTGCAAGGGGATGGGGAGAAGATTTGGGAGCAGGTACGGGGTCACACCAGGGGGAAATCTGAGCTTCCATGGTGTCAGAACCCAGAAAGGAGCCAGGGAGGGGCCTACTGGCCCTGTACTCACCCCCACATCCCCTTTACAACCCTGGCCAGACCAAAGCAAGGCTGGGGTTGGCGTCAGTGAGCAGTGGGCACAGGTGGCTAAGAGGATGGGGGCCAAGGAGCAGAGAGAAGGCAGGAAATGGGGAAATGACAGCTGCCCAACCTGCCACAGCATAGCCCTCAGCCCACTGCCTGGACAGTAGGGAGGGTGGGACTGGTGCTGGTTTGCCAAGGAGTTTACTGGACCTGTGGGTGACACACACTCCAGTGTCCAGCTTACAATGGAAGGATTAGAGTGCTTTGCAGGTGGGGTGAGGGGTCATAAACTCAGGATCTGGTCTTCTGAGGGACAGCCTCAGTCAACAACACCTGGAGTCATATGGACTATTCCCTTTGCCCTTATGAGTCTCTTGACACCCTCCCCAACCCTGGGTATGTCTGACTCAGCAGGCCTGGCCCCAAATGGCACCACTGCCAACCTGACCTGAAGGCACTAGGTGGGGGCCTCTGAGGCTCTGTCCACAGCCCCTCTCTCCCCAAACACATACCCATTAGCTCCTGGATAGGACTCAGCCAGGGACCTTGCCATGGTAAGGATGGTGCCAGCAGTCAGCTCCCTGCCTTCAAAGAGCTGGATCTCCCTGGCCCGGAAGGCTGGTGCCCTGAGGGTCAGGGAATGGATGCCTTCTCCCACTCCTGCCAGCGTCAAGACCCCATGTCCATCTGAGGTTCAAGCCAGAGCTGGACTCCTTTTTGCAAGCTGTCAGCTGAGCCCCTTTGCCACCTAACCCGACTTGGGGAGAGGGGAGGCAGGGATCCAGAATTTACTGGGCAGGGGAGGGGTAGGGCACAGCTGGACAGGCTGGGCAGAGGAGGTAGTGCTGGGACCCAGAGAGAGGTAGGCCACCTGTCACCATTCCTCCCCCATGTACACTTGCCCTCTCCCCAGGAAAAGAAGGGGCAGGAGGTGCAGAAGGGTCCAGCTGTGGAGACTGCAAAACTGGACAAACTGCTGAACCTGGTGAGGGAAGTGAAAACCAAGACCTGAGGGCCCAGCCTCAGTCTCATCGCTTGAATCCAGTACTCATAGTGCTTGACCCTGGTACCCAGCCCAGCGTTAGCACCCAGCATGTGACCCCACCCCTGATCAGGTCCCAGCATCTGTCCTTCTTATTCTGCTCCTTAAGGTCCTAGCACCTCACCCCAGGACTTGGCGTTCAACCATTACCCCTCTAACTGCACAAATAAACCTGTTTGGAAACCTACCCCCACACCTTTAATTTTATTACCACAGGGCCCTCAGGAAGAGAAGAAAATCTCAGGGTAGAGCCATAGTTCCATTTATTATCCAGCAAACAGTGGGAGGACCAGGGGAGGGGCCCTGCCTGGACACCCTCCTATTATTGCCATGGGTTCCAGTTTGCTTCTCCAACCTAGAGGGCCTAGCGGTGCTTAGCCTAGGGAAAGAGTGAACCCGGCTTCTGGCCCTTGGCCCTTGGGATGGAGCATAGTCCAGATGGCCCTGGCCCTAGCACCAACTCATAAGCCCCCACCCCAGGCCCATCTCCTTAGGTCCACTGAGCTCCTCTTGGGGCCAGGCTGGCTAGACTCTAGACTGCTGGGTCCAACTCTAAGCAGGCAGACTCTGAGTTCTGGACCCACAGCTGGCTGAACTCTGGGATCCTAATTCCAGGCTCTGGGTGAGGTGGACTTAGGTCCGGGGCTCCAGGTTAGGCCAGGGGCCTTCAGGGCTGCAGCAGGTAGCTGCCTTCATGGCTGGGCTTCTGGGGTGGTGGTGCCTTCTCAGGACAGGGGCCAGGACTGGAGTTGGGACTGGATTCAGAGAGAGAGTCAACGTCAGCAGAGCGAGAATGGCAGGCCCAGCAGAGGATGACCCAGAGCAGCAGCAGCAAGAGGCCTACAAGCCCGTTGCAGACGATGGCGATGAGGGCCCCCTGGGAGATGGCTGCCCCCATGACGGGCACCCTCAGACCAGCACAGACAGTGGAGCTGCCTGGATGGCGAGGCCCATGCCGAGGCAGGACTCTGGTATGGCTGGCCTTCCAAGGAGGCTGTGCTGTCTGCACGCTCAGTGATTCCTGGGCAGTGGAGATGTCTACCTGCAGTCCTGAGCCTGTTGGGGGTACAGAGAAAAGGAGAGTGTGGTGAGGAGGGAGGGTGGGGTGAGGCCTAGGAGAAGGATTGGGAAGAGAGCCTTCCTCCCACATTTCTGGCCTCCCTGGTGAAAGACTTCGGGTCCCAATAGGCTCAAATACCCCACAGAACCAGCACCCCCACCCGAAGGCCTGGTTCTGGGCCCCTGAATTGAGTGTGTAGCCAGCGTGGGGAAGCTGGAGTAGGCAGCCATCATCTCATTCTCCTTAGACCTGGTGGGCATGCCCTGGCCCTGCCCACCAAGCTTGCAGCCCTCAAAAGTCCTCTGTTGCTGGATGGGACCAGGCAGCCCCTGGCCCAAGAGGATGGGGGCTGTGAGCAGCTCCAGTGTGGCCTGGGCACCTCCTCTCCCCAGGACTCCAGCCAGTCCGACCAGGAGACCTCCAGAGGTGCCAGCTCGCACAGAGGGAACTTTGTGAGGCCCTGGCAGGCATGTGCAGGCTCTGTGCATCCAGGGCAGTGTGTCTCCACAAGGGGCTGCCTCTCTGGGTCAAGTGTGTGTGTCTGGCGTCTCCCTGTCCCTCCGATGGATGTGTGCCTGTGCCTCTGCACACCTACCTCTGTGTGTGTGTGGCTGTCTCTCCGTGTGTCCTCATCTCTGAGTGTGTCTCCTGTATGTCTCGTTTCTCTCCCAGTGTGTCTCTGTGTATCTCTGCATCAGTCTCTGTGTCTCTCTCTTCCAGGCTGTGTCCCCCCGTGTTCCCATGGACATGTCCCTCTCCCCTTCTCGGTGGGGTCTTTTCAGGGGTTCCTGTGTCTCTTTGTGTCCGTCTCTCTCCGCGGCAGTGTGTCTCTGTCTCTTTATCTCCATCTTCGGGTCGCAGGTTCTTGGCCCCCGTGCCCGTGGCGGGAGGCCCTCCTTACCTGAGTTGAGCCTGGTGCGCGCCCGCGGGAGGGTCCGGGGCAGCGGGATTCTCGGCGCCGACTAAGGCTCGGGAGCCTGCGGGCGCGGGGCGGCGGGAGGCGGGAGGCCAGCAGAGGCGACGTCCGCTCCCCTGGCCCTCCCCCTCTGCCGCGCAGCCTCCGCCGGCCGCTCCCGCCGCGGCGCGACCGGGGCGGCCTCTGCCGCGGGCGGTCTGCGGCGAGCGGGCACCTCCTCCCCTCCGGGCCGCACCTCCTCCGCGGCCGCGGCTGCTCGCTCGCTCGGCAGCGCTCGGGCGGCGGCGGCGGGAGCTGCGCGGGGTTCGGCTGGGCTCGGCTGCGTTCGGCTGGGCTCGGTCGCCAGCAAAAACAGCGAAGAGCCCCGCCTCTTGGGAGGCCGGCGGCCTGCGGCCCGGGGGCGGAGCCATCCTCGCGCCGCTGCAGCCACTCAATTGGCGGGCCGAGCCCCGGTTCCCGCACCATTGGTGGTGCGCTGGGGTGGCGACCGGCTCGCCTGTCGTGCCGGCGCGGGGCGGGAGTGGGGCTGAAGGAGTAGCTGGCCCAGGGTCTTTCCCGGGAGAGGGGATGGGGTGAGGAGGGGGCGAGGCCTACCCTTGCGTAGGGATTTCTTGCACCCTCTACACCTGGAAGGGTTGTACACCCCACATCCAAGAAAGGCCAAGGCCTCTGTATTTCCACATCTGAGGAAACCACCCCTCTGTATCTGGGAGAGGTCTCTAAGCCTGTCTTCCGGAAGAAGGCCCCGCGTCCCCACACCTGGCAGGAGACTGAACCTTCTCAGCTAGGGAACTGCCAATGGTGCAGTCCCGCACTTGCCTCTGCCATCTGGGTGTGGACTCTGCATTCCTACTTTAGAGGGCCCCATGTTCCCTGGCCCTACGAGGTGTGAAAGTCTCTGGCAACGCAGGCTCTTTGGACACATTTACTGAGTTCCCACCCAGTGTTGGTCGCAGGCTTGCTGCCAGGCTGTTTGGGGAGCCTGGGACAGAAATGGAGTGTCCTGAGCGATGGTTCCGCCCTGGCTGGAATAGGTGCAGGCATGGTGCAAGTCCTACCTCGCCATCCTAAAAGCTCCCTTAAGAAGAAGATAGCTTGGACAGGAGCAGTGAGGTAGACCTCTTCATCCCCGACGCTTACAGGACAGTGATTGTCACCTATTCTGATCCCGGCCCTCTTCTCATCCCGCTCTACATGCCCTCCTTGGAGGATCACATCCCTGAAGTTATCATGAAGACTCCCAGTGCTCCCAAGTCTAGCCTTAATTTCTCTCTGGAATCCTAGACTCATATAACTAAGTGCCTACTGGAATTGGGGCGGTATTGATTCCTGGTTCACTTACTAACTTTGTGATCTTGAGCAAGTTATTTAATCTCTCTTAGCCTCAGCTTCCTCATCTGTAAAATGGTGGTAATAATAGCTACCTCTCAGGGTTGTTATTCACTAATTTATACCAGATCGACCACATCTCAGCAAATACCAGCCGACACAGCCCCAAGGACCATGTGACTAAGAGGCCTCTTCCCCCAAGGCCATGAAATTCACATAAGACCCCTAAAAATCCGGATGCTATCTTGAAAAGAAGAAAGGGAAGACTGAGTCATCCAAAGCTACCAAAGTACTTAGAGACTGTCTAAAATAAATTATTGGATCCTATAGAGTTTACCAGAGTGGATTACTTTTAGCTCCCCCGACCCACTGCCCGTTACACAGCAGGGTGAGGGCATTGTGAGAAAGATCAGACTAGTTATAGGAAATGGAGGAGACTTAAATCATTGTACATCTGAGTGTAATGTGAGCAAATTTTGTGACCCAGCTGCAGGAGTTCAGATTTTATCCTGAAAACAGTGGGGAGCCACTGAAGAATTTTGAGCAGAAGAGTAATGTGATCATATCCAGAAATTAGTAGGATGATTTGGGCTATGGTGTAGGATGGGGGCTTGAAGGCACTTGAGAGTGAAGGCAAGGATTAATGATGAGGGACTGAACTGATGGAGTGAAAAAGGAATGGAGAGAAAAGGAGAGCATTGAGGATATTTGGGAGCTACTGTTGGTGGGACTTAGAGGTCTAGAGGATAGGGGAGGTAAGCAGGAAGGAAAAGTCTGGGGTAACTCCCAGATTAGTGACTAGGGATACTGTGATGCCATTTATTGAACAGGCCTCCGGTTTAGGAGAGAGGTCCAGGCTAAAGATAGGATTTTGTGAGTTATCAGCAAAAGAGTGATAGTTAAATGAGAAAAATAGATGAGCTCACCCAGGGAGAGTGAGAACTAGTTTAAGCAAAAAGATAAATTTATAATCAGATACTAGAACCTAAAAGCAAGGATGACTCAGGAACAATTGAAACTGAGAGATCAAAAGCCACCCAGAAGAGTTCTCTCTCTACCTCTCATCTCTGTTAATTTCTGCCTTTCTCCATTTCCTTCCCTGGCCCTTGCCCCTGTTCTCCCCATCCCCAGACTGACTTACAATATTCTCCTAGTTTATATGGTAAAAAGCAGGACTTCAGACAATTCTAAAGTTTTAACGTTTACTGTGTAGGCAACCAAAGAGACTGGCTGCTGCTGCCAGCTCCTCCTCGTCCTCCTCCTCCATTTTTTTTTTGTTTTGCAAAATTTTCAGGAAATATTTTGATTCAATTTAGATGCTTATCTTTGGACTAATCAATCGTAGTCAAGGGATGACGAGCAAATTGATTAACATGATAACCATATGGGCAGTGGGGAGGTGAAGGTGGTGGTTTCCAGGGGAAGGAGCACCATAAAGAAGCAAAATGGCAGCTGTCCATACAGTCCACCCTTTGTTTGCCCAACACATACACATCATTTCCTATTATATGATTCCAAAAAGGCCCTCACCTACATAATCCATCCCAATATACAAATACCAGTAAACTCGCCTCCTTTCCAATGGAGAACAACTCAGTGACACATCCAGCTGCTGCTTCTGGAGATCATAGCATAGGACCACTGTTCTTCAGATATAGGTTCTCTGGGTAATGTCCCTTCATGCTCTAGTGAGGTCTCCATGAGGTATGAAGTGTGGCTTCTAATAATCCCAGTACCTTTTAACTGCCTTTGAACTATCTTTAAACTACTCCCCCTATGAAAAAGTCTTGATATGTAGAGATAGAAGAAATAGAGAATAAAGTGGGGTGAAAAGGAAGCACCGTGGATTGGTCACTAACCCAGAACATCATCTACTGTAGATTTTTTTTATCATTAATAATAATGAAATGATGAGACTAGCAAGTCTCATGGCATCTGTTTGTTGACTTGCTTCTTTGGCTGTGGAGTTCCTTGGTCAGCCACTATGGCTGCCTTAGTTTTTGGCTACAAGGTAGAGATCCCTTATCCAGTGTTTTGAGAGGGCCATTATGGGGGATTTCTCTATGGGGCACTGTACTGATTAGCACTACACCTTCTGGTGATGTTTTACAGATTATCCTGGGATTGAACAATCACAGAGCTCTACATTTAGGAGAACTGGATAAGGGCTTTTCCCCAACAGATTATGCAATTATTTTAAAACTATAATCAGCTGCCTATCAATTTCATTTGGAGAAATTCCATTTGCTAATAATATGTTTGATTGGTTCCAAGGTGCATTTTTCCCCTAGCTTAAACAACTATGTAATCAGAATGTGTCTTACAATTAAAAGTTTTTTTAGCCTCTTCTTATATATATATATATATATACATTTTTTTTTTTTTTTTTAGAAAGAGTCTCCCTCTGTTGCCCAGGCTGGAGTGCAGTAGCACGATCTCAGCTCACCACAACCTCTGCCTCCCAGGTTCAAGTGATTCTCCTGCTTCAGCCTCCAGAGTAGCTGGGACTACGGGCGCACACCACCATGCCCAGCTAATTTTTGTATTTTTTAGTAGAGACGGGGTTTCACCATGCTGGCCAGGCTGGCCAGGCTGGTTTCGAACTCCTGACCTCGTAATCTGCCTGCCTCAGCCTCCAAAGTGCTGGGATTACAGGCGTGAGTGCCCAGCCCTCTTTTTTCTTAGTCATCTATAAAATAACTTGCCTCTTATAATCAGTGAAATCTGAGATTATTAAATATAGTAATTTTATCAGTCAGAGTTCTTTTTCACAAATAATAGAATCCATTCTGGGTAAAGCAGAAAAAGGATTTGTTAGAAGAGATTATTTAGCTCAAAACTGTTAGGAGGGCTGGGGAAATAGACTTGAGGCTAAGGTCCTAGGAAGAATACCCAAATCATACCACACACCTGATGGAGAAACCACAGCCGTTGCCACTCCGAATACTAAGTACCAAGAGTTCAATTTGACTGCCAATTTTACAAGCCCTATGGCCCTTCTGTGATAGAAACTCAAGATTGCAACCACTGGGAAACCACTGCTGTTGCCGCTACCACCCCCAAAAGCTGGACACTTGTGTTACTATCGGCAACGGCAGAAATCGAAGCCCCGTGTCTAACCTGCTTCCTACCTATATCAATCAGAATTAGCTAGGTAACTCAGTAATTACAAACAACCTTCAAATCTTACTGACTTGAAACAAGAAAAAGGTATTTCTTCTTCATGCCATAGTTCAGCATGCAGGGGGTGGGAGGTAGGGTGGGGAAGTCTTGCTCACTGTGGCCACTCAAGGATCTAGGCTGTTTGAGGCTCCACCATCCTATGACGAAGCTGCCTTCCTGACCTTCTTGACATGAGCTTTCAGGGTTTGCCGTGGCAGGACAAAAAAGTGAGGACAAGCATACACTGGCTTTTGCTCACATTGCATTGATCAAAAGAAATCTCACAGCCATACCTGACATCAAAGGATAGGGGAAGTACAGTCTTCCTAGTACTCAGAAGGAGAGGGGACCCGGAAATATTGGTGAACTTCAGTGTTTCCGTCACTCATATTGCTCACTTCCAAATGGAAGTCTCACGTGGGTGAAGCGTCATCCCTGTAAACAATGGTATGCTGTGAATATTAGTTCTGACTTCTATACTGAGTAGGCTAGATTTTGAAATGAGAATTTTCCCATATAAAAAAAAACTGTATGAAAGGTGAAGGATATCCATGAATATAACAGATTTCTACTACCATAATCAATACCAGAATTTTACAGAATCATGCTTCTAGAATCTCTAGGTTTACCAAGATGATTCAGGGCCTGAGCACACTTTTGTAGTGATTTCTCATTTTTAGCTGTATGTCTGGGTCTTTTTCAGTCCCTCTGACTATGCCTTGTGGCTTCATAGGAAATCATAGCCTGGTCCAAAAGGGCTGGGATCCTTTCTCCTTCCACCTGCCCTGGAATGATGCCCTTGCCTCGCCCCATTCCAGTCAATGCACTTTGCAATGGGAAGCACCATCACATTTGCCTGGCAAGGTGGGGACAAGAAGGGCTTTCCAATGCCGAATCTTCCAGTGTATCTCCAGCCCGATTGCTAGGCTCTCACAGTTTCCTAATCAGGCTATTAACATTAGAGAGCAGCAAATAGCCCAGCTCCTGAAATTCAGCAAGGCACATAATTATCTTACTCCTAGTGATCTGAGGTTAAGGCTGAAACAAATCTCCCTATCCAAGTGAAATGCTTACTGCGTTGTCTGCTAACTGCTCACAGACCACCCATTTTGGATAACTCATTTTTGTTGTCTTGACTTTTTTTTTAATTTATTATTATTTTTTTCTTTTCTTTTTGTCTTGACTTTTTATTACTGTATTTTTTTTTTCTCTCTCTCTTTGCTTGTCTCACTTTGTCACCCAAGCTGGAGTACAGTGGGGAAGTCTCAGCTCACTGCAACCTCTGCCTTCTGGGTTCAAGCAATTCTCCTGCCTCAGCCTCCCAAGTTAGCTGGGATCATAGGTACCCACCACCACGCCCGGCTAATTTTTATATTTTTAATAGAGTTGGGGTTTCATCATGTTGGCCAGAGACTGGTCTTGAACTTCTGACCTCAAGTCATCCACCCATCTTGGCCTCCCAAAGTGCTGGAATTACAGACGTGAGCCACCGCACCGGGCCTATTACTGGATTTTCAAGAGCTTCAGCTTCAGTTGGCATGTGAGCTAAAGACACAAGAGACAACAGGTGCTAGTTTAACTAATTGCTTTGCTACTACATAAAAAGTACTTCCAGGTTCCCAGGCTGGGATGAAGAGATCCTTACTGTTCCTCTACACATCTCAACTTAGTTCCTCACTTTAAGTTCTGTAATTTAGAATACTTTGGTCCTGATACCTGATTTCTGTGTTGTTACAAGTCAAAGAAACCTAACTTGAACTAGCTTAGGCAGAGGGGGATTTATTTTCAGAAAACTATAGTGTTTCACAAAATTCTAGTGTAAGAATACGGCTGGAACTTGGGAACAACTGGATTTGGCTATCTGAATGTCGTCAGGACTCTACTGCTCATCTTTGCGCCCTTCTGCTTGCTTCCTCTCACTCTCTCTCTCTCTCTCTTTCTCTGTCCTTCTCTCTCTCCCTCTCCATCTCTCCCTCCTTCCCTCCCTTCCTCCATCCTTCAACCTCCCTCTCTAGTCTATGTAATAATAAAACCAGCTCCTGATAATTATCAAACTTTACAGCTTACAACCCAGGTACCCAATAAGATGTTGGCTCTTCTTCAGTTCCAGCTCCAGCTTATCCTTCTTAGTTTCAGTTCCATAATTCCTCAGGACTTGCTGTCATCAGCCTGGCTTTGGACAGATGTCATTCCCCGCACCAGTGATCTGTTGGGGGAGGTCATAAGACTGTGGCTTCCATGATAACCATAAAAGTGGTTCACACCAGAAGGGGATGCCTTCCACACATAACATAAAGGAGCCCACCATGCTAACTTTTATGGATACAGGGGAAAAGATAAATCTGCAAAGTAGATAAGGAAGGATATGTCAGAGAGGCAGAAGGAAAACTGGGGAGACCATAATCTTGGGGAAGCCAAGAAAGGACAGAGGTTCAAGAAAGAAGGAGGGGTCATTAATCCAAAATTTCAAAGACAGGAGTAGTTATTGTAGAAAGGAACCATGGGACAAGAATAAGGAGGTTGTTGATTATCCTGACAAGAAGTAGTTCTAGTGGGCAGTAGGAAATGGAATTGGGATATGTAGTGAAAGCCAGAGTTTAGTGGTTTCCAGAGTGAGTAAGAAGTGAATCCCAGCACTTTGGAAGTCTGAAGTTGGAGGATCACTTGAGGCCAGGAGTTTAAGGCCAACCTGGGCAATATACCAAGATCCTATCTCTACAAGAAATAAAAAACTAGCTGGGCATGGTGGCACGTGTCTGTAGTCCCAGCTACTCCAGAGACTGAGGTGGAAGGATCACTTGGGCCCAGGAGTTCCAGGCTGCAGTGAGCTATGATTGTGCCACTGTACTCCAGCATGGGCAACAGAGTGAGAGACCGTGTCTCAGATAAGATAAATTTTAAAAAAATGTTTGGACTGTTTTCTGTTAGGATTTTCTTATTTGGTTGGCTTGAATATATTCTGCATATTCATGGTGAAAATTTAAAAGATTGTCTTTTTATTTTTATTATTTTTCTAAATTTTAGACAGAATCTCACCCTGTTTGCCCAGGCTGGGATGTAGTGGCGCAATCTTGGCTCACTGCAACCTCTGCCTCCTGGGTTCAAGCAATTCTCCTGCCTCAGCCTCCAAGTAGCTGGGACTACAGACGCCCACCACCATGCCCGACTAAGTTATTGTATCTTTAGTAGAGACGGGGTTTCACCATGTTGGCCAGGCTGGTCTCAAACTCCTGACCTTGTGATCCGCCTGCCTCATCCTCCCAAAGTACTGGGATTGTAGATATTAGCCACTGTCTCAAAAATTGTCTTTTGAGAACAGGAGGTCATGTGGGAAAATGGTTAATGTAGGTGGAAATAAGGTTTAGCTTCTCAAAAAGTCAGACCCCCACATTGGAGGAAATTTTGTACTTTAAACTCATGGATTTTCTACTCTAGTTAAAGTTTTATTTTTAGCAGATGAGATGTTTGTTTTCTGTCTTTACTACTGAAATAGTGTAGTGAAATTATGGATAGCGTTACTCCCTGAAAAAATAAAAGTGTTATAATAGCCTTCTGCTGCATCTGTGACAGAGCAGCGATATCTGGGCTTGTTGGCCTATCTGCACACTGATACTGTTAATTCATTTTTAACATGGATTAAGAGAGTCTGAAAAGCCCTCTTGATTTGAGTCTTGGTGTCCCCGAAGTAAATGTTACTTGTGGTTTCCCAACTGGTGTAAAGGGATGTCAGCATTTGTTTTCCATGGCTTATTGGAGCTCATAAAATAACCTCAAAACACCTATGAAGAAGCAAAATCATGCAGTTTGTGGCAATGCTCAGCCGCTCTTGTCCTTCACAATCGGTATTTCAGTCAGTCAACACTGGAGGGTCCTCTGCTTCAGTGCTAACCAAATCTGCACACTTTATGAGAATGCAGGTTTTCAGTTTAAAGGCGGTATTTTTCTCTAATAAGTGATACCCTTATTAAACTCAGTGTGCATATATATATGTCTTGTGCTCCTTGGCCTAAGGAACAGGAAAAAGAAGGGCAGCAAAGTCACATCTGCAAACTCTTGTCGAGACGTGTTAGTCAACTCAGTACTAATATGTCTCGACAAGAGTTTGCAGATGTGACTTTGCTGCCCTTCTTTACCCTGTTGTCAACTCTGTTTTCATGTCCCCATCTCTGTGGTCTATAGAAGTCATCTTTCAAACCACATTTGTACAAACTAAATTGTTTGCTTTTTAAAAGTTGGTATATTAAAAGTATGTGTGTAGCCAGGCGCAGTGGCTCACTCCTGTAATAGTACTTTGGGAGGCAAAGGTGGGCGGATCACTTGAGGTCAAGTGTTCGACACCAACCTGGCCAACATAGTGAAACCCTGTCTCTGCTAAAAATACAAAAATTAGCCAAGCATGGTGGCGCAGGCCGGTAATCCCAGGTACTCAGGAGGCTGAGGCAGGAGAATTGCTTGAACTTGGGAGGCAGAGGTTGCAGTTGGCCAATATTATGCCACTGCACTCCAGCCTGGGCAACAGAGTGAGACTCCGTCTTAAAAAAAAAGAGTGAGAGAGAGAGAGAGTGTGTGTGTGTGTGCGGGTGCGCGCGCACATGCATGTGGGTGTATGGGTGTACATATCCATCCTGATTAAGGACTCCATTCTCTTTTGTCTGTTTGGCTGGCAGTACCATATGTTTTAGTTGTTATCATTGGTACTGTGGTTTAATAATCAATTGGGAATCAAATCATTTATTGCCTGTTGTCACTAATTCTCTGTTCTCTGGTTAACTTTGTAAATTAGTTTGTTAAACTTGACATGATGTTCTTACTGTCTTTAGTTTCTGTTATTTCAAGCTTTGGTTTTTACCCTAGGAGTTGTTTAGAAAAACCGTCTACATTTTCAAGTGACTTAAGATTTGAGAAAGCGAACTTATTTTGAATGTTTGCTTTTATTCATTGTGGTCATGACCACAGCAATTTTTTCAGAGTGGATGTGGAATCACTCTGTCCAGTTGTGGATGACAGCAGATTTCACATTTATAAATACGACAGAAAATGTTGGGGAACATTGCTTTTTATACTGTAATTATTTTTTATACTTTATAATTTTCTTCTGTCTTCCTTTTCCTTGTTTGGATGTTGTAATACTCTAGAATGTTTTACACTTTGCTTTCTCACAAAAAATTTCTGGCTCACGAAAAAAATCTCAAGTGTAACCTTTCTCTTCGGAAAAGAATAGATAGTCCCTTAAAAATGTTCAGCATTTTCAACATGTCACCCTCCTCATCACATAGATATCTCAGTACATAGGTAGCTTCTGTAATTGCCGCTTTAAATCCCTGTAATAGAAAATGATGCATTTCTGCTTGTCCATAGTGGAGATAAACAAATCCCCTTTCCTCTTTTCTCTAAGCTAGATCAACCCAGTTCCTTTGACTTCATCTAAAAATTTAGGTTAATAATATACTCAGTATTGAGTGTCACTTAGGTAATTGAAAGCCTTCTAAAAACCAGTGGGCTGGTTTTTTTGTCAGTTAAGTTGGATTTAAATTCTCCAGATTAAGAAAGAAATAATTCCAGGAAAAGCCTTTAGACCCATTTAAAATCAGAGTTATTAAAAAATCTATCTTGTTTGATGCTCAGGGTTTTGTTTTTTGATTGTGTTTTATACTTCTAAAATAAAAGTATATGTTGATGTAGATATTTTTCCTTATATTCCTGATTGTAGAATTTTGGTTCAATTTGACCTTTTCTTTCAGCAGTTGAGATTGAGAAAAATGTTTTGTCAACTTTCATTTTATTTTTTTAACCCACAAGTGCACTTAACTTTTTCTTGTGAATCTTAGAATGACCCAGTTGCCTCTGTAGTTCAGGGCTAGAGCTTAACTAGCCTCGGGCAGTGTCTCACCACTGGTCAGCACCCTGAACAAATGCTCTTCTGTGTTTGGGTCCTGATCACCTTCTGCTTTGTAAACTGTGGAGCCCATGAGTAATGAATGTGTGGCATCTGTGTCCGTAATGACTGCTAAACCACTCTGCTTATGCACAGCTGACACTCAGTGACAACTGTGGAAACCAGAGCCAGGGCCTTGAGGTTACCTCCTCCAGATTTTAATTAAACCAGTGGAAAAGATTTTCTTAAAATTCCTGCATCTTTTATTCCCTAGCCTGGTTAGCAGAAGAATCTCCCCTGCGCCTCCCACCCAACCCCCCTGGCCACCACCACCACATTTGGTTAAAAAAAAGCAGACTCTTGACTGTTAACCTCTTGATGAGGGATTTATAGTAGTACTGTAGGAGGTCATTTGGTCATCATCTGCGTGGCTTTTTTTTTTTGTTTTTTTGACTAGTACCACATGTATCATGCACACCCCTGTGCATCCTTTTTACAGCACCGTTAGGTAGTCATGGCCATCATGACATTTCCCCTCTAAAAATAAAGACAGTGTCCTACATAATACTAATAATGTGCTCATAAATAAGAAAACTAACGAAAACTCCCTACTGTCTTATAATACCCATCCTCAGATATGTCTTAAACATTTTTTCCCCCTCAGACCAGTATATAATCAGGATATGTGTTGTTTGTATCACTTTAGACTTGGAATTTGGAGCAGTTACTCTGCCTCTCCACCCACTTTCTTTCTCTTCTTTTCTTTTTTCTTTCTTTCTTTCTTTCTTTTCTTTTCTTTTTTTTTTTTTGAGACAGAGTTTTGCTCTTGTTGCCCAGCCTCAAGTGTAATGGTACAATCTCAACTCACTGCAACCTCTGCCTCCTGGGTTCAAGCGATTCTCCTGCCTCTGCCTCCCAAGTAGCTGAGATTACAGGCATTCGCCACCATACCCAGCTAATTTTGTATTTTTAATAGAGGTAAAGTTTCTCCATGTTGGTCAGTCTGGTCTCGAACTCACGACCTCAGGTGATCTGCCTGCCTCAGCCTCCCAAAGTGCTGGGATTATAGGCGTGAGCCACTGTGCCCAGCTCTTTCCCTTCTTGACATTGAACTTGGACCAATTTGATTTCTTTTAGATTGTCCCATGTTCTGTATTTGGCGGATTGCTTCCTTATTGTACTTATTTTATTTATATATCTCCTATATTTCAATTTCTGTAAATTGAAAGGTGGATGTAAATGTTTGATTACATCCCAGTTTAACATTTTTGCAAGAATATTATATGAATGAGACTGTATATTTTGCCATTAGGACAAGTGATACAGTCTTGTTTTTAGTTAAGTTTGATTTTTTTAATTAAGGTTCTATATTTTTAAATTCACAGCAGTTTATACTTAGTTTCCATGTCATTCTCAAAAAGAGAAGAAAATATTTACAGTTCAGGTTGTTTATAAACTAAATTTTGTAATCCTGAAGTTTTTTAGTTTATTATGTTTTTCTGATTTAAGGTCAGATTTAATCATTTTGATTTTAAATGTCATCTCTCTCCTTTTTCTTTTTTATAAAAGAGACAGAGTCTCATTCTGTCACTAGACTGGAGTACAGTGGTGCAACTGTAGCTCACTGCAGCCTGGAACTATTGGGCTCAAGCGATCCTCCTGCCTCAGCCTCCAAGTAGCTGGGACTACAGGCTCATGCCACCACGCCTGGCTAATTTTTGCTCAAGATGGGTCTTAATATGTTACCCAGGCTGGTCTTGAACTCTCGGGATTATAGATCTGAGCCACCTCGCCAAAATTTAAATGTCTCTTGTAACAAACATTTAAACTGCTTACATGCAGTTAGAGATGTGTATTACTCATTCTTTTCTTTTATCAATTATATGTGAGCCTGCTAAGAAAGTCTCGCTAGTCTCTACTCCTTGTTCACATTAAATTTCACATGTTTAAGGGACCAATAAGTAAACAGCTTTTGTTTGCCTAAAAAACTTAATGAGCAAGGGTCACACTGGACAATTTCAGTGCTTTCTTCATTTTCAATCTTCATTATAGAGCAATGGTGGAACAAAGCGGCAAAAGATATCCCATCAAAATTATATAGCCTTTCAAAAGCAAGTTATTCGCCGAAGTATGCGACATAGAAAAGTTCGTGGTGAGAAGGCCCTTCTCGTTTCTGCCAATCAGACGTTAAAAGAATTGAAAATTCAGGTGAGGAAAACATTTGTTCAAGTTTGCTCTGGACTTAAGGGGGCCTTGATGAATTCCTGCTTTCCACCTACGTTTATATATGTGTGTGTATTTGTTTTTTTCCAAAAGACTTAAAGTTTTCAAAATAGCCAAAAATCGTTTTGTGAAGATGAAAGTGAATTTTGGTTCTGGAAACGTGGACCAGTTCTGTGTGGCCAATAATGAGAAACATTAGGAACCATTTAATTTGTCACATGTTGAGGTTGTGCCAGGATAACTGTTCTCTCACTTTATTGTGCTGTATGCTTTTCTTTGACCACTTAATAGGTATTAGAGTTGGTTACCAGGAACTTCTGTGAAATTTAATGGGAGATAAAAGGCAGTTTATTATTAGCGATTAGTGATTGCTTATTCACTAGGCTGTATTTTTGGTGGCAGACAAGTCTATTTGATAGAGTTTTAAAGTTATCTTTACCTTTCTTTGTGCAGTGATGTTTTCAAAATTGTTACAAAGATTCATTTTGGATGATGTCCTGTCCATCCCCACCCCCGCCCCTAAAGCATGCATTAGCTTTACAGATCAGTTCGGTGGCTGTAATGCAGGCATTATGAAATGGTTTCATGATATTGTTATTTCTTGGTATCAATACTGAAGTACTATAAATGAGCATTCCAGTGGTAAATCTCAAATCCTAGGCAGAAGGAACTGATAAATTCAAGACGTCCATGAAAAAATCTGGCCCCTAATCTGTTTCAGTCACTGATAGATATCCAAAAAGTTGACCAGATCTCCTTCTTTGCTACTTTTATGTGGCATACTTTACTGGTTACACATTTTTCTTGTTGCTGTTATTTATCATTGTAATTGAGGCCAAAGTACAGGCTTCCTTTGAGGGTGTCATGTGTTCCAGATTGTCCTGACAACAGTATTTCCCTTGGTTGAACCCATGGCTCTGAAAATAAGCATGTTGGCATAATATCTTTCCTCTGTTATTGTACCTTTTACATCTAAGAAACCCTGTTTCTGTCACCAGCTTTCTGCCTGTCATTGGGAAACCTCGAACATTAAAAACCTTTAAATTGCAAAAAGAACCCCTGTGCATAAAGACATTTTTTAAAGTCTGTGCTGCTTTTATTATGGACTGCCATTTTAAAGAATAAACCAAAAGTCAGCAGAAGTAACCCTTCTATCTGAGAACATGTTATCTGCATGAATGAGCTGCTCGAAGACAGCAGCTGTTCACACAGCCCCCAGATGTGCTCTTCTTAAATGGCTCTCTCATCTCCCACTCTTGCTTCAGGAACCACTGCGGACCAGAGTGAAAGAAGGGGCAGTGAAATGTCACTTCCCCTCGCTACATAGTGATGATTGCTTGTAAAGCTTCAACTAGATGAGCCTATTTGCCTGGTAGCCTGGATAGCATTGGAGTTTGTGGTGGGCATGTACATGATCCTCAGTGGTGGTGGGTGATTTTCTTAAGGCGTGTAATTCATGTTTTAGTGTTTGATGGAGCCTTTCCTCTGGGGATACTGCGTTTCTAAGTTAATAGGAGAACAGCCTTTGCAAATCTGTAAATGTTTGTTTCTAGACATATCTACCATATATAGTTGCTTGAAACCTTTCAAAGCTTGCTGTGTCTAATTACTAATTCATCCACCTTTGATCCCATGAAGTTAATGAAGTACAATTTGTTCATCTCCTTTCTCAAAAGATGTACAGTGTTTAATTGTATTATTTCATTTTCCCAAAGATAGATCTTTAGTGGGTGGGTGGTAGTGCCTGCCTGAGAAAGTAGAACATTTTGGCACAGAAGTGAAATGGCTGGCAGCTGAGGCGATTGCTTCTGTATTTTCTTATTTCAGCCCCACCCACCATCGCAAGCAGAGGAGAGCCAGTCCTTGACAGCAACAGGGTTTTCATGGTTCCTGTTATGCTCCATAGACCAGGAATGCCACGTCTGCTTGTTACGCAGCCCTCTATCATGTTCTTTATACTCAGGCATTCTCCTAGCACTTAGAGTTTATGGATTATTTTACCATAGGCCTCCCTGCCTTGGTTGGCCTGTTCCATCTTCTCCTATCAGCTTTCCTAGTGCCTCTTCTGTGAAACCCGTCTTGGCCCCTTTCATGGAACAGACTGTCCCCCAGTGCTCCCTAGATCCTGCACATACCTTCTGCTGCCATCCTAACAACTTTGATTTGACCTCACTCCTGGGAACCCCTCCAGGGTGGGATTATTCACTTTTATATTACCAGCACCTAAAACAGTAGTTGACACATGGTACCTTTTTAATAAATGCTTCATTAGTTGTTGACAGCATCTCAATGTCCTTGTCCTTTCTCAGAATATAATGTGTTAACGTCAGCCCCTCAGTTGTGGCACTTCTATCTAGAGATATTTGTCCAGTTTCATAGGGTGGTACAAAAGCACTTAGCATTTAAGGGTGTGAAGAAGCATTTCTACAGTCCAGCAGCTGTGATATTACTCTTGTTAAGTTAGCGTCACACACATCCACCGTAGCTCTGCTTGGTCTTCATGGTTCCAGATCATTTGCTGGTGTAGTGCTGGATATGCCCCGGCTTCATGTTTGCACGCTGAACTGGCTTTCATAGAACTGTCCTGTCAGTGCTTCCTGCTTACTGCTTCATGAGGACCATTGATGATGCCAGTGCACTTTTCATTGCTAGCCACAGATCTCTGATTAGGTCATCCTTGCCTGCTTTTTGGAGGCTGATATTCTTTTGAGAAATCAGGTAAGATTCTGTCCCAGCAGTTAGAGAGGAGGCCAGTGCTGTTCTCCTTGTTCTTATTTGTCTTTGGTGCCATCATTAAAGTCACTTTTCTGGTTTCCATCACCCTGGTCTGTCAAGCTCTTGTGCCCTGTTAAACACACAGTTCAGGGTTGATTTGTGAGGCTTGTTTTGTATTTCCACATCCAAAGAATCGAGTGCAGGAAAGGGCCGAATGGTTTTCTCATGACATTATGGATGTTGGCATAAGATACATGTAATAGAATACATTTTATGAGTAAGTTAAAAAGCATACTAAAGTGAATACTCTCTACCAAGTTAAGAATTGAAACAGTGTTTTTGAAGATTACCTGTGTTTGCCTCTAGCCCAACTTCTGCTTACTCTTCAGAGGTAAATAGCACCCAGAAATGATAAAATTTAAAAAACAAACCTTTCTGAATTTATAAAAACATTTAAATATTATGTATACCAGTATTTCAGAATGTGTTTAATTTTTTTTTTTTTTTTTTTGATACAGTGTGTTGCTTTTTTGCCCTGGCTAAAGTGCAGTGGTGCGATCTTGGCTCACTGCAACCTCTGCTTCCCAGGTTCAAGTGATACTCCTGTGTTAGCCTCCCAAGTACATGGGACTACAGGCATGTGCCACCATACCCAGCTAATTTTTGTATTTTTAGTAGAGATGGGGTTTCACCATGCTGACCAGGCTGATCTTGAACTCCTGACCTCAGGTGATCTGCCCACCTTTGCCTCCCAAAGTGCTGGGATTACAGGCATGAGCCACCACACTCATCCTGGAATGTATTTAATTTTTAACACTTGGCCAGAACTGGGGTGGGGCATATAGTCCCTACCCTTCAGAAATTCCTATTTTGTTTCCTAGAGACAAGACTCAATCTAAGAATATGTGACCGTTCCAAGGGCTGAATTATATACCTCAGGCCATTTGCTAAAGAAATAGGAACAAAAGAGAGAATTTAAAGATGGTTTTAAGAAAGAGTTTTGGGTCAGGTGCAGTGGCAATCTCTGTACTTCGGGAGGCTG
Organism: Cheracebus regulus; assembly: GCA_963574635.1. Lineage (NCBI taxonomy): Eukaryota > Metazoa > Chordata > Mammalia > Primates > Pitheciidae > Cheracebus > Cheracebus regulus. Next base: position 56,620 of record CAUYQU010037400.1, read on the forward strand.
AGACAGGAGGATTGCTTGATTCTAAGAGTTTGAGACCAGCCTGGGCAATGTAGCAAGACCTCATGTCTACAAAAAAATTAAAAATCAGTTAGACATGGTGGCACACATCTGTAGTCCCAGCTGCTCAGGAGGCTTAGGTGGGAGGATCAAGGCTGCAGTGAGCCATGATTGCACCACTGTACTCCAGCCTGGGTTACAGATGAGACCCTCTCCCAACAAAAAAGGAAGGATTTTGACTTGACTTGTTTTTGAAAGGGTATGAGGCCTAGGAATGGTGGGGGTGACAGTGATGACCTTGCCCAAGCCTCAGAGTAGCCATCAGCCCAGCCCCACTTTTTACTGATTTCCCTGCACCTACACCCTTGGGAAGCTGGTAAGGTAAGGAACAAACGCATCTATGTGTATAATTGTTTCCCAGTATGCTACCAGACCTCCTAAGGATGTTCCCAGAAACATCGGGGGATGATAGCCTCGGTAGGAGTATAACAAGTAGGCTGACTATAAGCAATAGTGGTTTTGTACTCTGAAGCCTTTTTGTTTGTTTTTTAAGAATCTGTGCATAATGTATGCAAATAGGGTATAAGTCTCAGTATTTTGCATTATACGGACTTTGTCTCTTTTATATTGGCACAGATCATGCATGCATTTTCAGTTGCTCCTTTTGACCAGAATTTGTCGATTGATGGAAAGATTTTAAGTGATGACTGTGCCACCCTAGGCACCCTTGGCGTCATTCCTGAATCTGTCATTTTATTAAAGGTAAGCAAACAGCTCCTCAGGGTTTTAAATGTTACATAAGTATGTGTAAACTGTGTGAAATGGTGGTTAAAGGATGCCTTGGGTCTTCAGCAGAGGGTAGTGGTAAATAACTGCTGTGAGTTTTTGCAGCTCAGCCCAGCTCTGGCTGAGCCCCAGGAAACTTACAGGAGGTCAGAACATCATCATGTCTTGTTCTTGTGTGTTACAGTAGGTGCCGTTATGCCACAACATCAGCAACTGCTTGTATCCTGAGAAGGTGAAAGTGAAGGCTTTTCTTGGCCTTTCCTGGATCACCTAGTTCAGTTTCTATGCCTTTGTGGGATTTCCTGTTCCCTGGTAGGTCAGGGCAGTCGTATAAATCACGCTCACCAACTGCTAAGCCCCACACCTGATTTTGCCTGTTTGATTTTCTGTTACAAGCACCCCGGTTCTTCTCCAGATACCAATCTAGTTTCCATTCCCCTCAGACTGGGAGGAAGGGAGTCATGTTGGGTTGTGGCCCTCTTAGCACTGAGGATTGACAGTCATTTCAAGGGGGAAAGCTGAATGATCTGGTCTCAGGTCACAAAGTTTCTGTGGTGTCCCTTCCCCAATGTCCCCCCTTTTTTTTTTTTTCCTTTTTTTGACTATATGGATCTGTTCTTAAAACCACACTAATGATACTGATGTCTGCAACTTAATTTGAAATGCTCCCCCCACCAAAAAAAGAAAATAATAAAGAAAAAGGTAGAAGAAAGACTTGTGACCAGTGTGAATAATAACTTATTTTATACTTTAAAATCTATCTCTGCTGAGATTTTCATAGTTTTTGTTAAAAGTAGATTCAACCTCCTCCCTAACCTTTTCCCTAACTTCCAGTTCAGCGGAATTACTTGACCTTACTTCATAGTATTAAAGCATCTCCTCTTTTCCTTTTGGTTCAAAAGTACCAGCCAGCCAAGGTAGGAAACAAGGGTAAAACACAAGGCTCCATCACAACAGTCAAAATACACAACTTAATGGGATTCCTGTCCAGGTTATGGAAATTGGTTTTGGATTCAGTAGATGTGGAGGATGATTTAGAAAGTAGGGGCTTCTAAGATGTGTCAAAGAAAAGTCATTGAGGCTGGCTGCAGTGGCTCATGCCTGTAATCCCAGCACTTTGGGAGGCCGAGGCGGGTGGATCATCTGAGGTCCAGAGTTTCATAGCAGCCTGGCCAACGTGGTGAAACCCTGTCTCTAAAAATACAAAAAAATTAGCCGGGCCGTCAGTAGTCCCAGCTACTCAGGAGGCTAAGGCAGGAGAATTGCTTGAACCTGGGAGGTGGAGGTTGCAGTGAGCTGAAATAGCGCCACTGCACTCCAGCCTGGGTGACAGAGTGAGACTTGGTCTCAAAAAAAGCAAAAGACATTGAACCAGCTTCATCTGCCCAATTTGTACCCTGCCTAAAGGCCTAATTTAGTCACTTCCCATTGCCTCTTTTGTTTCTTCTTGGCCAAAAGAATCCTTACTATGCCAAATACCACCACATCATGTGGTAGAATAATTGCTCAGGTTTTTTATTTTGAACTGTGAAAATGTGTGCTTTTCAAACCCTGGAGCCCCAGTGCTGGTGTGATAAAGTTAGGCCCTGGAATGATGAGGCTGACCCAATATCTACCCCCATCCATGCATACACACCCCTCTTCCCACCACCTACCTCCTTCCTCTGTTTAACCTTCTGCATTTCCTGGAACTATAGGTTCTATGAAATGGTTTTGAAAACATACTCAGTTGCTAGATCCTAATGATCCTGTCTAAAATCCTAAAAACAGCATGTATTGTTGAAGGGTTTGTACTTCACATGGGCAGCTAGAGTCTGTACTGATCATTGGCCTTGTTATCCTTGCAGCTAACCTCATCATAAGCTCAGACATAAGCTTCCTCCTAAAAAAGAAATGGGTATCTTGTTCTTGCTGGTGAAGTGGGACAAAATTAAAATTTTAACGTAATTGGTATTCTGAGAGGACCAGTCTAACTTTATTTCTACCCCTCACTGCCACTACCAGTGTCTTTGCTCATGTTGGTTAAATCAGTCTTTAGTAACCCCAGGGTGTCTAAACATTTCCATGTCTAAATGAGTCTTTAAGAGTGGGAAAACAGTCCCCACTACCTTTCGTCTTCTCACACGCAGTATACCGTTTCTGAGGTGTTGATTCTAAACCCATAGCCAACAGGGCATCCACTGTTAAACCTGGACATTGCTGGCTGTGGCTTGAACTGAATTCTCTGCTGGAACAGTGTGTTTGTGTCTTATAGCAATATCAGTATTTGAATCATGGGCCATGCTTCCAATTTCAGACTCCCATTCCCTTGTGGTTTTGAATTGTCTTCATTTGTTTTCTAGGCTGATGAACCAATTGCAGATTATGCTGCAATGGATGATGTCATGCAAGGTAAAGATGAATTTGTTTTAGGAATCTGCTGGTTAGGTGTTAGAAGGAGGTGGGATTTTACATACTGGAGTGTTAGTGTACAGTGCTTTTACTTTTAACCTTGAAAAAAGCTTCCCCATGTTGTTAAGGTAGAATACATTGTTTGTCTTAAAAGATCATAGAAAGGAAGGAACGATAGCTACAAAAACTTGAGAAGCTAACCTGAAGAAGCTGAAATAAATGTCAGCCTGCTGATGGAGGAGGTCAACAAGAAGCAAAGCCATGTCGAATTGCAGTGCACCAGACAGGCACACACAAATTAGAGGCCCAGGTACCTCTAAAGGTGAGAATGAGGTGTGAGCCTAAAAACAAGATAACACGATACTTCTTTGCAAAACTGTGTAAGAAGCAGTTGGACAACTCCCTGTCCTTCACATCCTTGTCACTTACCCATCCCCTCAGATGGGCACCCAGAATTATGTTTCCACACTTCGAAAAATTAAACTAGAAAGGTGGGAACGAAGCCTAAACCAAATAGAAGACCACCTCCTAGCCCTTTGCTCAAATTTGGGCAGCCCATTACCCTCTGGATGGAAAGGGATTTCTCTCCTGGGAAACTAGCCAAGTCAAGAAAATAACTGATGGATGTAAAAAGTCTGGTTCTGTATGATCGAGTGGGATTTCTTACATCATAGGGATGCAAGGATGATTCAACATACACAAATCAATATATCACATCAGCAGAATGAAGGACAAAAATCATATGATTATCTTAATAGACAAAGAAAAAGCATTTGATAAAAGTTAACATCCCTTCATGGTAAAAACTCTCAACAAATTAACCACAGAAGGAACATACCTCAATATGATAAAGGCCATATGTGAGAAAGCCACAACTGGCATCATACCTAATGAGGGAAAGCTTAAAGCTTTCCTCTAAGAACTGGAATAGACAAGGATGGCCATTTACACCACTTTTATTCAACATAGTATTGAAAGTCCTAGCCAGAGCAATTAGGAAAGAGAAATAAAAAGCATGCAAAATTGCAAAAGAGGAAGTCAAATGGTCTCTCTTTGCAGATGACTTTTGTTTTGTTTTGCTTTTGACACAGTCTCTCTGTTGCCCAGGCTGGAGTGCAGTGTCACGATCTCAGCTCACTGCAACCACCACTTCCTGGGTTCAAGCAATTCTTATGCCTCAGCCTCCTGAGTAGCTGGGACTATAGGCACATGCCACGACGCCCAGCTAATTTTTGTATTTTTACTAGAGATGGGGTTTTGCCGTATTGGCCAGGCTGGTCTCCAACTCCTGGCCTCAAGTGATCCGATGTGGGTCTTCTAAAATGCTAGGATTACAGGTGTAAGCCACCATGCTGGGCCTACATGATCTTATATATGTAGAAAAACCTAAAGACTCTACCAGAGCACTCTTACAACAACTGATAAACATTCGGTAAAATTGCAGGATACAAAAATCGGTGTACAGAGTGAGTTTCTGTAGTGTAGTGGTTATCATGTTCACCTAACAAAAATCAACATGTAAAAATTAGCATTGCTCTATACCAATAAAGAACTAGCTGAAAAAGAAACCAAGAAAGCGGCTGGGCACGGTAGCTCACGCCTGTAATCCCAACACTTTGAGGGGGCTGAGGCACATGGGTCACTTGAGGGCAGGAGTTCCTGACGAGCCTGGCCAACATGGCGAAACCTCGTCTCTAATTAAAATTACAAAAATTAACCAGGCATGGCAGCGCACACGTGTAATCCCAGTTCCTAGGGAGGCCAAGTCAGAATTGCTCGCATCTGGAGGGTGGAGGTGGCAGTGAGCCAAGCTCGCACCGCTGCACTCTCCAGCCTGCTGACAGACAGAGTACATCTCAAAAAAGAAAAAGAAATCAAGAAAGCAATTCTGATGATAATAGCTACCAAAATAATAAGATTAGATACCTAGGAATAAATTTAACCAAGAAGGTGAAAGACCTCTACAAGGAAAACTAGAAAACACTAATGTAAGAAATTGAAGGGCCAGGCGCGGTGGCTCACACCTGTAATCCCAGCACTTTGGGAGGCCGAGGTGGGCGGATCACGAGGTCAAGAAATCCAGACCATCCTGGCCAACATGCTGAAACCCTGTCTCTACTAAAAAATTCAAAAATTAGCTGGGCGTGGTGGCGTGCCCCTGGAGTCCTAGCTACTAGGGAGGCTGAGGTAGGAGAATTGCTTGAACCCAGGAGGTAGAGATTGCAGTGAGCCGAGATTGCGCCACTGTACTCCAGCCTGATGCTTGGTGACAGAACAAGATTCTGTCTCAAAAAAAATTAAAATAAAAAAGAAATTGAAGGGCTGGGCGCAGTGACTCACCTGTAATCTCAGCACTTTGGGAGGCCGAGGCGGGTGGGTCACAACATGGTGAAACCCCATCTCTATTAAAAATACAAAAATTAGCCAGGCATGGTAGCATGCACCTGTAATCCCAGCTACTCGGGAGGCTGAGGCAGAAAAATTGCTTGAACCCAGGAGGCAGAGGTTGCAGTGAGCCGAGATCTCACCACTGTACTCCAGCCCAGAGACAGTGAGATTCTATCTAAAAAAAAAAAAAAAAAAAAAAAATCCCCAAAATTTATATGGAGGCTGGGCGCAGTGGCTCACACCTGTAATCCGAGCACTTTGGGAGGCTGAGGTGGGCAGATCACCTGAAGTTGGGAGTTCGAGACCAGCCTGACCAACATGGAGAAACCCTGTCTCTACTAAAAATACAAAATTAGGCAGGCATGTAATCCTAGCTACTTGAGAGGCTGAAGCAGGAGAATTGCTTGAACCCAGGAGGCAAAGGTTGTGGTGAGCTGAGGTTGAACCATTGCACTCCAGACTGGGCAGCAAGAGCGAAACTTTATCTCAAAAAAAAAAAAAAAATCATGTCGAACCAGAAAAGACCATGAATAGCCAAATCAATTATCAGCAAAAAGAACAAAGCTGGAGACATCATGATACCTGGCTTCAAAATATACTACAAAGCTATGGTAACCTAAACAGCATGGTATTGGTATAAAACATAGGACAATGGAACAGACTAAAAAACCCCAAAATAATTTCATTACAGCCAAATGATTTATGACAACGGTACCAAGAACATACACTGGGGAAAGGGTACCTTCAATAAATGATGCTGGGGAAACAATATCCATATGCAGAAAAATGAGACTAGACCTCTGTCTCTCACTATATATAAAAATCAACTCAAGATGGCTTACGCCTGTAATTCCCAGCACTGTGGAGGCCAAGGGAGGCGGATCACAAGGTCAGGAGATCAAGACCATCCTGGCCAACATGCTAAAACACCATCTTTACTAAAAATACAAAAATTAGCCCGGCATGGTGATGAGTATTATCCTAGCTACTCAGGAGGCCGAGGCAGTAGAATTGCTTGAACCTGGGAGGCGGAGGTTGCAGTGAGCTGAGATTGCGCCACTGCACTCCAGCCTGGGCGACAGAGCTAGACTCCATCTCAGAAAAAAAAAAGTCAACTCAAAATGGATTAAAGACTTAAATGTAAGACCTGAAACTATGAAATTGCTAGAATTAAATATGGGGGGGAAATGCTTTCAAACATTGGTCTAGACAGAGATTTTGGCAAAGACCTCAAAAGCACAGGGAACAAAACCAAAAATAACCAAATGGACTGTATTAAACTAAAAAGCTTGTGCACAGCAAAGGAAATAATCAGAGTTGCAGGGACCACCTGTAGAATGGGAGAAAATACAATCTCATTAAAAAGCAGGCAAAGGATCTGAATAGACATTTCTCAAAAGAAGACATACAAGTGGATAATAGATGTATGAAAGATGCTCAGCATCACTAAACATCAGGGAAATGCGAATCAAAATCACAGTGAGATTCCATCTTCTCCCAGTTAGCATGGCTGTTATCAAAAAGACAATAACATGTAACTCGGATGCAGAGAAAAGGGAACTCTTAGACACTGTTGGTAGGAATGTAAATTAGTACAGCCATTATGGAAACATTATGGAAGTTTCTCAAGACTAAAAATACAGCTACCATGTGATCCAGCAATCCCTCTAGTGGTATTTATCCAAAGGAAAAGAAATCAGTGTATCGAAAGGATATCAGCACGCCCATGTTTATTGCAGTACGGTTCACAACAGCCAAGGTATGGAATCAGCCTGTGTCCTTCAGTAGATGAGCTAATAAAATACATGATATTTATGTGTACACATATAATGGGATACTATTCAGCCATTAACAAAATGAAATCCTGTCATTTGCAGCAATGTGGATGGAACTGGGGGATATTATGTAAAGTGAAATTAGCCAGGCTCCAAAATATAGATAATGTATTTTCTCACTCATACGTAGGAGCTACAAAAGCTGAGCTTGGGCCTGTAGAATGATAGTTACGAGAGGATGGGAAAGGGCGTATGAAGGGCGGTTGGCTGATGGGTACAAACATACAATGTGATAGAAGGAGTAAGTTCTGGTGTTCAATAGCCCAGTAGGGTAATATGTTGTATATTTCAGAAGAGCTAGAAGAAAAGATAATGAAATGTTCCCAACAAAAATAAATGATAGGCTGAGCGCAGGGGATCACTTGAGCCCAGGAATTCAAGACCATCCTGGGCAACATGGTGAGACCCTGACTCTACTACAAATTTTTAAAAAGTAGCCAGGCATGGTGGCTTGCACCTGTGGTCTCAGATACTTGGGAGACTGAGGTGGGTGGATTGCTTGAGCCCAGGAGTTCAAGGCTGCAGTGAGCTGTGATCATGCCACTGCACTCAAGCCTGGGTGACAGATTGAGACCATCTCAAAAAAAAAAAAGAAATAATAAATATTCAAGGTGATGGATATACTAAATACCCTGATGTGATCATCATACATTGAATGGATGTATCAAAATATCACCAGTGCCCAATATATATGTACAAATAATATGTTTGGTTTTTGTTTTTTGAGATGTAGTCTGTCACCTAAGCTGGAGTGCAGTGGCATGATTTTGCCTCACTGCAACCTCCACCTCCAGGGTTTAAGTGATTCTCCTGGCTCAGCCTCCTGAGTAGCTGGGACTATAGGCGTATGCCGCTATGCCTGGCTACCTTTTTTTTTTTTTTGAGCTGTGGCCTGGCTAATTTTTATACTTTTAGTAGAGACCAGGTTTCACTATATTGGCGCTTGAATTCCTGACCTCAGGTGATCTGCCCATCTTGGCCTCCCAAAGTGCTGGGATTACAGATATGAGCCATTGCGCCCAGCCTTGTTGGTATTTTTTAAAAGCTGGTTCATCTTCCAGGTACCCTTCAGTTAATCCCACCGGTGTCCACTGAACAGAGCTTTCAGATATCATTTTTTTTTCTTTTGTTTATACCCAAATCCTCAGACTTCACAGACATCTTTTTTTTAAGATGGAGTCTTGCTTTGTCGTCCAAGCTGGAGTGCAGTGGTGTGATCTCAGCTCACTACAATCCCTGCCTCTGAGGTTCAAGCGATTCTTCTGCCTCTGCCTCTCAAGTAGCTGGGGCTGTAAGCACTTAGCAGCAAGCCCAGCTAGTTTTTTGTATTTTTAATAGAGATGGGGTTTTACTATGTTGGCCAGGCTACTCTGGAACTCCTGGCCTTGGGATCCACGTGTCTCGACTTCCCAGTATGCTGGGATTATAGTCCTGAGCCATCGTGCCCTGCCCAGACATCTTTTTACTACCTCATACTTAGGTAGAAATGAGCAGCCAGATAGTTGAGGAATGAGAGCCTGATACCAAGAGATATCAAGGAAAGAGCATAGGAAGCAAACAATAGCAAGAGGAACTACATAAAAGGAACATTTGGAGAACAGAAAAGAGTTCGTGGAAATAAAAAATGATTGCACCATGGGTTTGATACAAGAAGTGAAAACTTAAGGATAAAGAGGATCGTGAAAGCATCTAGAATTATGGAGGGAAAGCCAATCAAATTCACAGGATCAAGTCAGGAAGACAAGATAATGGAGCAGTGCCCACAAGATCCTGTGGGAAAGTGAGTTCCAATCTAGAATTCTGTAACTAAACTGACTTTATTCTACCCTCACACCTGATGGCTCTTTGAACATATATAAGGCCTCAAACGATTGATCTGTCATTCACCATCTGCCAAGACACTGTGTGAGGATGTGTTCTTCTTGTTCTTCTTAAACATTAAATCAAGAAAGAAATGAACAGTGGACCCAGTAAATAGGGGGTCAGCATAGGATAAGATGCCCTAGAATATGGTGAAAGGAAGTCTCAGAACTGCTGTTCTTCAGCAAGCAGTGAAGATACCTAATCCATATTGGAGCCGTGGGATGCAAGCTTCAGGAAGGGATGCCACAAGGAAAAGTGGAAGTGATGAAGACTGCCTTCAAGAGATTACAGGTCTTTTAAGAGTTTAGATGTGGACTGGTGATAAATACAGAGAAAATGAAACACATCAGTAATGCAGTAGTTACCAAGCTCAGAAAGACCAAGTCATACCACACAGGAAATATAACCATGGTGCACCAAGCATTCAACTGTGACCAGTATTAATGGAGTAAACAATAATGCCAGTACTGGAGACTGGCTTAACAACAACAGATGCCACTTCATCAGGAGGATGGGGTAGGGATAGGGGCTGTGTAAGCAGTAGAAGAGCTGTTTGCATCATTCACTGAGGAAGTTAGATTTTAGGAAAATTTGTGGAATAGCCCAGGCATGGTGTCTCACGCCTGTAATCCCAACACTTCGGGAGACTGAAACAGGTGAATCACTTGAGGTCAGGAGTTGGAGACCAGCCTGGCCAACATGGTGAAACCCTGTCTCTACTAAAAATACAAAAGTTAGCCCAGTGTGGCGGTGTGCGCCTGTAGTCTCAGCTACTCTGGAGGCTGAGGCAGGAGAATCTCTTGAACCCAGGAGGCCGAGGTTGCAGTGAGCCAAGATCGCACCACTGCACTCCAGCCTGGGCAACAGAGCTAGACTCGCTCTCAAAAAATAAAAATAAAATTATGAAATAGCAATATAAGCATGTTATTTAGAAATAGGCTAAATACAGAAGAAACTGCTACATGAGTCAAAAGTGACTGCTTCCAGAACTTGGGAAGAGGAAGGGGAGAGACTGCTTCGCAGGAGTCAGTTACATGGCTTTCCGCCAAGCCACTCCTAGAGTTGTGGACCGTGTGTGCTCTAGTTGCAAACTGAGTCCGATCAGTATTTGACTTTTTAGATGATGCGTACGTATTGCTTTGATAAAAACAGAAAAGATTGTCCTCAGATTAATAACATCCATAACTTCAAAGATGATTATTACACGATGACTAAGATAATCAAAAGTTATTTTAAACTCTTATCCTTAAGCATTGAAGTGATCTTATACTGTGTGTCACGACAATCTTTTCAATTTGGAATTTTTTTTTTTTCTTTTTTCAGTTTGTATGCCAGAAGAAGGGTTTAAAGGTAAGTTATATTTGTCATGTTTTGTTCATGAATGTCAGAGTCATCCTGTAATTTTCTATTAAAGCGAGGACTATAATTTGATTTTAAATTTTAATCCAATCTGAGTCTCATGACTGAAATTAATTTCAGTTAAATGCATTTCTTATTCAAGCTTCTTCATTATCTTTTTCAACACTCAGGCCTCAGATGGGGCCTCAGCTGGGGCCTGTGTGTTAGAACTGTTTCTTGCCAGATGTCCATTTGGCCTTCCCTTTCTCATATTATAGGAGGTTGGGAAATTAGCTAGTGGCATTTTGAGATTTATTTTTAAGCTTTTCTCAGTTCTTCCTATGAGTCCCCTCCTAGAGCTAAACTGTTTGTATGTAACTATTAAGAATTAGTGGTACAAGAATTTGCTAGATTTTATCAGGTCCAGTGAAAAGATTTAATCAATCACTTAACATTAAAGCATTTGTTGGATTATTACCTCAAGAGGGGACATGGTGGTGCTTATACTACATCTGGGCCATGTAGTTACACACACCAGTAATATTCAAGAAGTCTTCAAATACAGACCTTTGACATTTATGGATTTTACTGTTGCTGTGTTGATTCTTTGCGGGTCACTCCGAAAGTCCATGACAGGATGCGATTTTGCTAAGGAATGAGTTTGAATCGCATACCAGGTGTTCCTTGCTAAAGCAAATAAGTGACAAATCTATTGGCCAGCCTCACGTCTTCCTCTCGGCACAGCTTTGTTGTCTGCATGTTACCACTACAGAGGACTCCTGATGAGGTCAAAACAAAGCAAAAAAGTGTCTTTATGAAAAATGGTCATTGGCTGGACTGGGGGCCTCACGCCTATAATCCTAGCACTTTGGGAAGCTGAGACGGGTGGATCACCTGAGGTCAGGAGTTTGAGACCAGCCTGGCCAACGTGGTGAAACCCTGTCTCTACTAAAAATACAAAAATTAGCCAGGCGTGGTGGTGTGCACCTGTAATCACAGCTACTCAGGAGGCTGAGGCAGGAGGATCACTTGAACCTAGGAGGTGGAGGTTGCAGTGAGCCAAGATTGCACCACTACACTCCAGCCTGGGTGACAAGAGTGAAACTGTCTCAAAAAAGAAAAATAGTCATTAAATGAAAGCATCAGTAAAATCTGGTTAGCTTGTGTGAAGATGCACATAGGAAGTACATGTCTTTCAACAGAAATGTGATTTAGCAGAGAGCCTGGAGTCTGCTGATATTTTTTCTTACCCTCCAACACAAAGCTGCTGCTGTGTTCATTTATTAAGTTGGATGTTCCCTGTTGATGATGTGTTCTTGGTAAATGGAATCCATGAACTTTTAATCTGTAGTTCACAACTGTCCCTCCACGTGTGTTTCTTTTCCCAGGTACTGGTCTTCTTGGACATTAATCTTTGAATACTTACTGACTGCTAAGAAATGACCAGAGGGGAAGAGGAGTTTGACATGTTAGGGCATTAAAGCAAAGGTGGATTTAAGAATTAAACCATTACATGGCCCTTCCAAAAGGCAGATCCATTCAAAAGTGACTGTCCCAAATGCCTTATGTCAAATAAAGCAGATTGCACTGACGGACATCAGACTTGAAGGAAATGTTTCCAATTTTATATTTAAGGGGGGTGGTGGGTGGGAGGGGCAAGTAAAGACAGAACAAGTTGAGTAGCAGTAACAGTAAATCATGTTTACATACCAGATTTATAGTCGTGGGAGGGAATAAAGTTCTGTTATATTTCCTTGCTTGAGTTTCATACCAGATGCGCTGGTCCATAAAGGATTGTATCACAGTAGATGGGACAACATTCTGCTCTGAACGAAAAGTAATTTTAGAGACATAACCTGCTTACCAATGCCTGTCTTTGATTCATATTCTACTTTCAATAAAGCATGAAAGTGAAGAACTTGTCCTAAGTGTGGAAAAGTGTCTTCAGATTTAGACTCCTCTGCATGTCAGCTGCAGCGCCACCCGCCTTACACCTGCCCAGCCGTCTGTCTCTTGGTGTTGGGTAAAGGAGGGGGCACCTGCTATCTCCTGCAATCAGCAAGGAATTGTGTCTCAGTTTTTGACTTCAGAGGCTTTTTGCTTTGGTGCATTTCAGAAAGGATGGAGAACGTTTATTACGTGTGAAAGCATCTTCCTCCGGTTTTGCTGTTATTCAAAAGTGGGAAATGTACCTGGCACGTTTGAAAAAAAAAAATCTGACTACCTATCAGAAGAGTAAATCAGACTGAAGTATATTCGGAAAACACAAGGTTTCTATAACATTTGTTCTTCCTATCCTCCATATCACTGTTTCTTGGACCTCAGTTCCCTTTTCGAAAGCATTCTTCCAAAATACCCTGAGAGGATCTTTCAGATCATTGTTTTAAAAAGGAGAATAATATATGGATGGGATGTGCTGTTCATCCAACTCAGGATTATTGTTCTTAGCAACATCTAACCGAAGCAATATTCTTAAGAATATTGAAGGATTTTTTAAAATTGAACTTAAGACAGGAGTTTTTCCTCAAAAATAAAGTTCCCTCTGTTGAGTACGTATGTACACATCTGTGGCTGAGATGCCAGCTTAGGCATCTCTCTTGTTAACACTTTTCTTGGCCTTGGGTTTGTGCAAGGCTTTTCCCCACTTTCATGAAAATTCAAACTCAGATAATGGATGGGGGACGCAGATTTTGACTTGAGACCCCGTAACCTTGGCAGCATCCCTTTTGAATAGCTCCTTTTTTCAGCGTAATTATGGCTGCTTGGTAAGATTCTAACTTCGTGTTTGTGTTTCCCCTCTGTGTTTCTAATGTATTCAGTCTGTGCCCCTGAGGAGGCAGGGGGTCTGTAATGAGCCTGTGGGGGAAGGTTGGAGCGGCACACAGCCCCCTCAGAAACTGTCCTAGGAGCGGCACTAAGGGACCATCTGTTCTGGCGTTTGCGTTAACACAGGGGAAGGACTTGAAATTGAGCTGATGGATCCTGATTTTTAGATCTCATTGTTTTATTAGCTCCAAAGAAATGAATGCAGGAGGGTAAAAGTCATAACACAAACTTACTCATTCCCAGGGTAAAGACTTAAAAAGTTTGCACAATGCTTGATGAAGCTGCTTCCTTTTCCTTACAGAGAAGCTTGTTGGCCAGAGAAACTTCTTTTCAGGGAGTGACATAAACATGTTAGCCCCCAGAAATCTGATAACATTTCCCCCAATTTGCTGTTGATAACAGTTTTAAAATTTGTTACTTGGGCATTTTTTCCTCCTGCAATGGTACAAAATAACAGCCTTTTGTAAATCTTTCAGGCCAGTACCTACTCTGGTACTGGTTTCTTTATTATCTCTGCCCGGAGTTGAGGCTGGCCCTGAGTGAGCAGGTGAGGCTGCAGGAGTCTGCCCTCAGCTCAGGGTCATCTAACTCCTGCTCTGACAACTTGCCTTGTTCTGCCAGCACTGCTCAAAGTGTCTGCCGCCCAGCAGCTCCAGCGACACTATGAAGCCTTATTACAAAGGCAGGAGCTCAGCCCTTAGACCCACTGAATCAGAGTCTGCATCCACGGGCCACTCCCGTGCTCTTAGAAACCCTGGACTTGGGCCTCTCCCACCCATAGTAGGCAGAGTTGCTAAGAAGCATATGCTTGTATTAAATGGCTTTGCATTGTCACCCTTCTCACTTTGTACAAGGTAAAGGTATAACCTAAAGCCCAATTCTCATTTCATCTGTAATTACAAATAGATGGAGTCCATTTGCCTTCTGGACTGTGAAAAGTGCAGAGACTCTTTGTTGGGGTTCTAATGCCATGCATATGTACTTTTTTATATTAGATGAGTCTCCTGTATGAGGTATTATGAAGCTTGAGTCTTTTCCTCTTTATATTTCTGACCATTCTTTAATCTCAAAACTAATGTATACAACATACTACACTAGTACAAATTGTTGCCATTAACTGAAATACAGTTTGCATTTGGATGTCTTCATTCCCTGGGGGAATAAGTATCTTTCTGTATATTTATGAACTTTATTGTTTAGAATTACTTTCCTGCCAAATTAAAAAGATACGCGTGTCCCTTTACTTCAGTGGAATCATAATCCAGAGTGAATTGTTTGATTATTTTAAATGTCCTTTTGGTTGGTCCCTGTGGTCATAGATCTATCTGTTCATCAGACTCTGGTTAATATTGGAATCTAATGCTCAGGTTGAATAACCTGTTGTAAAAACCCAAGGGATGATTTATCTCTGTCTAAACAAACTGCTGAAGTGAAGTGAGCAGGAAAGCCTGTCTTTCCTGTTACAGAATCACATCCTTTCTCTGGGGCATTTCAGTCCTCAGCTTATTCAGTGTTGCAGGGGACTGCGAACAGAGTGCATGCAGATGAAAAGGCAGCATTTTTTCATTTTAAGAAGATTTTCCCAGGCTGAGCAACATAATGAGACTTCATCTCTACAAAAAAAAAAAAAAAAAAAATTAGCCAGGTATGCTGGTGGTCCCAGCTACTCAAGAGGCTGAGGCAAGAGAATTGCTTGACCCCAGGAGGTCGAGGCCGTGGTGAGCTGTGATCACACCACTGCATTCTGCTTGGGCGATAGAGTGAGACCCTGTCACAAAAAAAAAAAAAAAGATTTTTCACATCTATGATAACACCCCATACTGCCGCCTCCACCCCAGGGTATAGGGTTTTGTCAACAGCAACATTTATAATTCTGAAAGCTGGCATCACTAACCCCCTGCCCATCCACCCATCTAGACATTCTATGGGCAGAAATACTGGCTGGGGATTTGATTATCAACATTATTGGAACCCTCTGTTTTTCATTAAAGTATAAATTATAAACATTGGTAAAATGGTAGGTAGCACTTCATTGGTAATCCTGAGCAACATTTCTGTGTTAGGTCCTGTGTGTCAGGTAGACAGTCTTGTTGGAAGACGGAAAACCACTTCTCCATCCCATATATCCCAAACCTTGTTTTTTTCCCCTTCTGGCTGTTCACTGGGCTAAGGAATCTGCTGGCTATCCAGATAGCACATAAACGTAGGCAAGTGTTGAAAGTGTGAAGCTATAGAATTCGGACCACCTGTGTTACAGATAATTTCACCATTGACCTTGTAACTAAGAAAAGTTACTTAATCTTGCTTTCCCTTAGTTTCTTCATCTCTAAAAATGGCAGTATTTGCTATTTTTGTTTACTACATTCAGAGGGTTACAGTAATAAATACTGTAAGGTAAAAGGCTTTGTATTCTTTGTATTTAGAAAAACTGTAGCCTTTCTGAGGAAATGCTTTGGAAATCTCTTGCAAGTCTTCAAAAACAGGTCTTCTAACTAACTAGCCAAGCTACCTGGAACGTCTTCTCTGAGCACTTTAGAAACGACCTTTTACTTCAAGCCCTTGCAGCTCAAATGATAACTAGACAGGTGTTCTAGCATCCTGTTATTTAAATCTTTCCTCCTGGCCCATAAGGGTAATGAAGCCAATGGCCAAACAGCAAGGCTTATCAATTCGGTGTTATTTGCAGGGTCATGTTGAAAGGTATTTGAAACACACTTAGAATGTATGTTGAAGATTTATGTCTTGGTGATAGGCAGTTTCTGCCCTAAAGGGGCAGCTTCAGTTGTTTTGATTGTCATTGCCAAGAACATCAGGAACAGATGTCTCGAGCCTACAAGGCAGGGCTCTGCAGGCACTGAAAGCAAAGCCATGCAGAGGCCTGTGGCTGGCACTCAGAGGTCACTTCCTGGTCTGAGAATTGTGGGTTTTCGTTATTTATTTACCTGGTGATACTTAGTAATATCATTCAAGGGTAGAGTACATGAAACAGGTATTCTTATGTCTCCCCTCCCCCAACAAATGATAGAACCAGTTGTTATCAAATAAACCATGTGAGATGTCTGCGTATGGTAAGGTTTAAGATCTGATCTCTTTGAGCCTCACTAGATTTCAGGAAAGAGGAAGTTGCAGAATTCATTGTGGCTTGCCAGGAGTTGTTTGACCTCTTCAAAGTGACATTGTTTTTTTATTTTAGAGATTGAGTCTTGTTCTGTCACCCAGGCTTGAGTGCTGTGGCACAATCTTGGCTCACTGCAACCTCCGCCTCCTGGGTTCAAGCGATTCTTGTGCCTCAGCCTCCCAAAGAGACGGGGTTTCACCATGTTGGCCAGGCTGGTCTCGAACTCCTGACCTCAAGTGATCTACCCACCTCGCCCTCCCAAAGTGCGGGGATTACAGCCGTAAGCCACCGTGCTTGACCTGGTTTGACATTAGAATTGGGTTTTGCACCACCTTGTAATGGATTGAGCCTGCTGTGTCTTACCCAGCAGAGGCCAGACCAAGGTTGCTGCAGAAGGGGATCCTACTGAGGAATGGGCAGTGTCCCACAAGTGGGGTGGCACGCTGGTCCTTCTCATTCTGTGTGCTTTCACGCTCCTCATTCATGAGGCTGTGAATTCCCCCTGAAGTTAGCCCTAAGAGCTTGTCCAACATAATTACTATATTGATCTCAAATAGAGGGCATCATCTGTTTCTCCCCAACATGCTTAAAAAAAGAAAAAAAAAAAACCTGCTTTCAAGGACTTGGAGGGCCTTTGAAGTGAAATTGCTCTCGGGCAGGGAGGGAGCCAGCTTGTAACAGCAGCTGGAATGGCAGCTTGAATTCCAGATCTGCATTAGTGCTGCCAGGCAAGGCAGGCCCTCAGCCACAGGAAGTGGGGCACACACTCCAGGGAGGCCAGGAGGCTGAGGCAGCCACTGCCTAGGTTGGATTGTTGCCTGCTGGCACATTGGCCTCTGCACAATGGTATCTGGGTTTTCCTGTCCCTGGTGCTCTGGTGTTTTATAACCAAGGGAATGCTAAACTGCAGCCAGTTCCTTTTATGATCCTGGACAAGTCTGTTCCCCTTTGAGCCTCAGTGTTCTCTGAAAGGAAGTGGGATGTGTAGAAGTTGTCAAACATGAACTCCATGGAAGGAGATAATGGGGCCTCCTCCCACGCCCACCCACTCCCTTGAGGAAGCTCCAGGCAGTACATTTGGAAAGCCACCAAACAGGATACCTCTCAGGACTTCTCATGTATTCGTCTCTGAGCTGCCTCTTTGGTTGGTTTGTGTCTGGAGTTTCTGCAGCATCTTCTCACTCATCCACAGCATGTCTCTGACTTTGTGGATCAAAGAGGCCTCAAGTCATGCTAGAACACTGTTTGCACTTCTGGAACTAGAGTGCATTGTTTATTACTTGTACTGGAAGCCAGAGTTAGGGCCAGGCTGGATTTTATGTCTGCACCTAAAACTACTCCATCCCCACCAAGTCAATCAGCCTAATAGTGCTAGACTGTTAACAGTAGCTCCCTCAGAGCAGGACTCTGGCCATCTTACCACTGTATTCCTACAGTCGCCCACATGATTCGTCCTCAGTAAGGAAAAATGAACAACTACGTTGGAATCTGTTAGAAGTTCTCCCGTGTCCCCTTGGGGAGGAGCTCTTATTATTACTTTGGTTTGACCAGTCCTGTCCCCACCTTCAGGCTTTTTTTCGTTGTCCTCAAAACAGGGACTTCAGAACTGTTCACATCCAAGGATCTCTAACCCCAGGGTGGGTCTCCCAGTAGTCTCTGCCATGTCTGCTGCACCAGCTTGGCAGCCTCCCACCCAGACAGGGGCCTCTGGTCCTTCCCTGATGCATGTGCCATGGTGCCGACTGTCACTCTTCATCCTGTCTTGCTCTGCTTAGAGTGGAACTGTCCCTGCTCCAAGCTGCCCCTGAAGCCTACGCTCCTTGCCGGCCCTTTCTAGACCTTACCTGCTGCTCCATGGACAGCACACCTTGAGGACTTGCTGCTTTGGGGTCTGATTTCCCTACTTGCTCTGGTGGGCCGTCCCTATCTCAGTTTTTCTCCCGTTTGATCTGACTGGGAAGGAGTGGGTGGGCAGAGATAGGGAGTTATTTCCAAGAGGCATCATTCTCATTTTAGGACCCTTCCCCACTCCCCCACCCACAGCTTCACGCATTGTTTGGAGTTGACTATGGTGCCACCCGTGTTTTCATTCTCCAGCCTTCTTGGATGCCGGATTTTTAAAGCCAGCTTTCATTTCTCAGTGATCGGGGGCACAGAGATGGTGGCTGGGTTGCAGCATATTAAGTGTCTGAGACAAGGCTTGTGCCCAGAGGCAGCCATGCATGAGTGGTCAGTCCTGAGTGGTTTGGATTGAAATAGGGCAGGGAAAGCAAAGCTCCGGGGCCTTTGTCCAATCTTCCCCCTCAGTAGCTAGGCTCCATGCCAGGCTCTGTGCCCAGCCCCCTACAGCACGTGCTGCCTCCTTGCCAGGGGCCCTCACAGTCTCAGAATGGTGCCCCCAAGATACATGGGATATTACAGGCTTCTTGCATTGAGGGAGATTTTCTGTAAAGGGGGAAATGCTGTAATTGAAAAGCTCCTTGATTATAAAGAAGAAATAGAGATGCCTGGCACAGAAGAGCCTTCGTTCTTTGGTCTACTCAGTCAGGGTCGGGGACTTTCAGTACCCCCATGCTAATTGGCTCTTGGGCTCTTAGGGGCCTTGGAGTCTGCTGGTCCAGACTCCAAAAGGTTATGGGAACATGTAGGAGGTCACACAGCTGTACTCCTTGGCTGGCTGCATTTCTGCATCTCCAGTGTCTCCATCTGCCCCCTCCTTCCAGCTCAGGTGGGACGCTCAACACTCTGGGATCAGCAGTCATCAGCAATGCCTGGCTAGAGCTGAAGGTCTCTGTCTTACAGCATGGAGGAGAAAGGGGCCCTTTTGGAACAGGACTTAGGGAAGCAAGAAGAAGCATTGAGATTGTGTTCCGAACTGAATTCAAGAAGCAATGCATAAAAAAGCCAACGGGTAGGTAGAGACATGGTGCTTAAAAGGATCCTGGAATCCGTGCACTTCTGACATCTGCAAGCCCCACCCCTGCTGTAGACGAGCCAGCTCCAGTACATGCTGCCCTTGAAGGTCTATAGGTGTTCAGTTGGCATTTCCTAAATAGGATGTGTTTCACCAAGCATCTCCCAGGACCAGAGCCCTGCAGGACATACCTGTCTGGAGCAGTTGCTACCCCACACAGTCCCTTCTGTACCATCCCCCGACGCGCCTTGGCCAGCCTCATTCAACTTCTTCCCTTTTTATTACACTGTTTGAGCCAACTGTATAGTCCTGGTGTATTCATAGACAGAAGATCAAAGGGCCCCTGGGGTCGGGCGGGCCCTGAGTGAGCTTGTGATGCTGCAGGAGTCTTCCTCCTGCCCTGACAACTTGCCTTGTTTCTACCAGTGCTGCTCAGGATGTCTGCGGCCGGGCAGCGCCTGCAATGAACGCTGCGAAGCTTCATTACAATTGCAGGAGCTCAGATTCCAGGCCTACTAAATCTGAATCTGCATCCACAGACCGCTCCTGTGCTCTTAAAAGTTTGAGAAACCCCCCGGGCAGGGGTCTCTTTGCCACACGTAGCTGGGGAAGCTTGCAGGAGGGAGACTCAACACAGAGGACTGGAAAGAACAAGTGCCTGATTTCCCACCTTCCCCTCTGCCCTTTCACACATGGGTGGGTGGGATGAGGGTTAGGCATTTCCTGCTGTTCCCCTTTACTCACCTCTTCTCCCCTAGGTGAGCGTCTTGACCAGGAAACATGGATCTGGTCCTCAGCTCCTGTGGGGCTGAAAACCTGGAGACCTGTGTGTCTCAGATCCTCCAGAGGCTGATGTAAGGGTTGCTGAAGACCTCGGATCTTTTATGAAATGCAGCCCATGTAGCCAGGAAAATAGCGGGAGCTGGGAGTGACAGTTGTGGTTTTAAGCACACAGCAGGTGCCCAGGAAATACACTGAGTACATGACTTGGACTTTCGCCTCCCTAAATCTTATCTGTCAAGTGGGCCTGTTGGACATGCTGACCTTGGAGGCCCTGTCGGCTTGACCCACAAATTCCAAACGACTGAGACGGAGGTTTGTCTTTGCACCTTTTGCAGCCTGTTTTCCCAGTTCTTAGAACATTGGGGTGAGATCCAGATATCTCAGCGATCCCCCTGGAACATGCAAGTTCTGTAGTGAGTTCATGACCTTGGAGCCACCAACCATACCCTCACCCGTTGTCCCCGGCAGCTCTGGCCTTGCAGACTCACTGTTTCTTTGCTTCTTGTGGGCTGTCCCTTGGGAGGGAGCTCAGTGAACAGGAAGAGGTGTGGGTGAGGGCTCCCCTTGATGGGGAGTGGGGCGCAGGAGCCCCAGACTCTGCTGATCATCAAAGATGGGACTGGAGTGGGCAGGCCGCTCACTTGCTGCGGACCTGGGGCAAGTCTAACTCTCCCTGGGCATTGGAAGTCAGGCTGAGGTGATCTCTGCGCCCACTCTGTGCCTGAGTTTTCACTCTCGTCTTGATCCCACTCTCCTCCTGGCCCGACTCCCCTCCCCACACACGCCCTGGACCCAGGTTAAGTTGGGCGGGGACGAGCTGCCCAGTCCAGGCAGAAGGTCCGAGAGCCGCGAATGGGCTGGCGAGGGTCATCGCGTGGCCTCTGCCAGGAAGCTCACCAAGTGCCCGGGTGAGGAGGGCGTCAGCCGGGGCATAGCAGCTTCCTCGCCCAGCGAAGCCTGTGCGCCCTCCTCCCACCCTTGCAGACAAGCGGAGCCCATAGGTGTCGTGGCCCCCACCTAACCAGACGTCTTCACTTGCTCCAGAAGTTGTCCCTGTCCCCTTGGAGCATGTGCTGTTGCCTGAACCTCTGAACTCTCGCCCAGGTCCTGCCACTGTCTAGCTGTGTAACCCTGAGCCAGTCCCTGCCCCTCTCTGGTCCTCAGTTTCCCCACCTGTAAAATGGCACCGAGAGCCCTCCTCCCGGACCTGCGGCGCGTCGGGGCGGCGGGGCTGGGGCCTCCCCGCCGCTCCCGCGCCCGCGGCTCGGGCTCCGCAGTGAGGGGGGAGCGGCGCCGGGGAGGGAGCGCTCTGTGGTCACGTGACATCCCCTCCCCGAACTGCGGCGGCGGCGGCGAGCGCCGGCCGCGTAGGAGCAGAGCTGCAGCGGCGGCCGCGGGCACCGGAGTGCCGAGCTCAGGACGCCCCCGGCCCAGGCCCGCGGTGAGTGCGCCCCGCCGGGGCTGCGGCCCTGGAAAGGAGAAGGGGACGGAGATGTCCGGGCTCCCGTGGCCCACAGCCAAGACCCGGCGCGGGCAGCCAGGACGGAGGGTGGGGGCGAACGCGCGGGGGACCCGGGTCTCCAGGGGTGAGGGGTGAGGGCAGCCGGGCTCGACAGCGGCTGGAAAAGTGGGGGAGGCCTGGGCTGAGTCTGCCGAACCCCCAGCCTGCGGGACTTGGTCCAGGCCGCGGCCAGGGGGCTCTGGTCCCACCCCACTGGGTGGGTCGGGAGTCTGGTTTTCTGCCCACCCCAGGTAAGGACACCTGGGGTTTAGAGGAGGGACTGTGGGAAGTGGGCGCGTTTCCTCCATCCCTGGGGAGGGGCCCAAGCCCTAGCGCCCCCCAGGGGGAGGCGCTCCTGTCCTCAGAGGAGGGAAGTGGGGGCCTCGGATCAACGACCCTGAGTGGGGAGGGCGGTGGTGTCCTTGCATCCCCAGAGACAGGGCGCATTCCCCCGCCCCCGTCCCTGACCCGCGGCAGAGCAGGGCACACGCGTCACGCAGTTGGGCGCCCCCTCGTCGCCTCCCCTGGCTCGGCAGGATCTGAGGACTCGATGAGAATTCACGGGGCGGTTTCCGCGCCCTTCAGGGTTTGGTGCCAGCTGCAGGACGCCTGGGCTTGGGGAAGAAACCTTGTGTACACACACCCGCGCACACACAGGCAGTCTCCGGAGGTGAGCAGCCCCCTCCCTATCCTAACAGACCCTGGTCTGTGCGTGCCCTCGGAGTCCTTGTTGGGGTCATAGCAAAGGCCTGGTGGTGGGGTCAGGAAGAACACCCACCACTAACAGGGCGCATTGGCCTCTGTCCCTGGACTCCACTGCCCTCCCTGCCAAGTCAGAGGTCAGGCCCCTGGGGGGCAGGCAGGAGGGGCACTGAGGGAAGCCAGCCAGGTGGAAGTGGGAGAGAAAGACAGTGGGAGTGAGATGGTACCATTCCTCCCCATAGGAGGCTGGCGGGAGGCTCCTGGCCCCCCGGCACAGGCAGTGGTCCCTCCTTCCTGAGCGTATTTGGGCACACTATGGTCAGGGCATTGAGGAGGGTTGTCTTGCACATGAAACAGAACATTGGCCAAAGGTGTCCCTGGATGGGCTTCTGGACTGGCACAGGGCCCTAAAGGCTGTGGCTGAGTGGGGACCCCCATTCCACTGTCCAGGACCTCAGCCTCACTCTGAGAGCACCCCCACGGCAGGAGGATCTGGCAAGGGGTGAGTGTTCCTTGATGGCCTTGGGAAGGGTTCCAGGGTAATGATTAATCCTCAGGTGGCACGAGCAATTTCTCCCTTCATAGCAGTATTTCAAGGTAGGGGCTGAAGCCTCCATTACACAGATGAGGAAACTGAGGCTCAGAGAGGCTAAGTGAACTGCTTGAGGTCACCTAGTCACCTTCAGCCAGGTCTAGAATTGTGGTTCTCTGACTCTTGATCGGAGCAGATCTCCACAGCGGTAGTGGAGAAAGTGAACTCCATAGTGGAGTGGTCCATGCAGACCTGCTCCCTTTCGCTGCCAGGAGGGGAGGGTGCCTGTGGCTGGAAGCTAGGTCAGGTTGAAGAGAGGGTTCAGAGTCCTAGGCTCACCTTGTGGCCCCTCCAATGGAGGGAGGGTCGTCCCACCCTGGGACCTTCCCAGCTTCCTTGGGCAAAGCCCTGTGCTCTTCTCTTCTTCCCAAGGTGCCTGTCTGGCAGGGGTCTCAGGAGACCTTTCTCCTGGCTCTAACCACCCTCCGCCGTTAGGAGACAAGAAGGATTCTTCCTTTGGCCGCTTGGAGGGCAGCAGAGCTTCTCTTTGGCTTGCTGGGGAGAGGGGTCTCTGTCGCTCAGGCCCCAGTCTCCCACAGCAGGGTCTCCACCTCCCTCTCACCTGGCCCTACGCCTGCCCTGCTGTGAAGTTCTGGGGCCAAGAGGCCCTTTGAGGACTCCTGGGGCAGGTCTGTCTTCTGGACCGCCCGTCTGTCTGCAGAGGCCTTTGTCCTGGCTGTCAGAGGCTGCCGAGCAGCCGCACGTGCTGCGCAAACAGCCGGGACCCGAGCACGGCCAGACACAAATGCAAATACAGTTTGACTGACAAATACCCTGAGACCCAGACACAGGAACACACAGGCACACCCAGGCCAAGACCCCTGCCCCCAACTCTGCCTGACACCCAAACACTGAGAGACACACCATCCAGACACTAGCACATGTGTACACACAGAGAGACGGAGGTTGTCAGCAAGGAGAAGAGCCTCTTCAGAAGCCCTCGTCTGCTGCTGTCTGCCTCCATTATCTCCTCCAGGGTGCACACATGGTACACGCGCACGCAGGAAGAACACGAGGAGGCCCTACGCCCTTAAAAATGAACTTGGCAGACATGCACACACACCCACCCACACCCGGGCCATCATGGGTGCACACGCATGCATGACATCAGCTTCCTGCGTGTGGGATGTGAAAGCTTCATCACCCAGGGTGGCGGGGAGTGGAGGCCCCTGAGCACCCCCAGCAAAGCCTCCCCTTCCTCCCTCTTTTCTGATTCATGTGGACCCAGCTTGGCTGACCCTAAGAATCCGGGGAAACTGCCTGGCGCTTCCCTCTCAGCGCCTCCTCTCCTGCCTCCCCTCCGTGCACACACCCACCTGGAGGTCAGGGGAGCCTCTCCCCAGGCTGCTCCTTGGCTGCCCCTGAAGGTGCTGTCCTGCAGGTCCTTCCCAAGACAGGACAGGCCCCAGCGCACACTCCAAGCAGCTCTGGGGTTCCCTTTCCTTTCCACTTTTGCTAGAGGCATTGCCAGACCCCAGTTTCTGTGATGTCCTCCCAGCAAGGCTGGGGGCCAGCTGGTGTGAATGGGGGGGAGTCCTCAGCACTCTCTGCTCACCTCCTGGCATGGCAGGACCTCTGCCAGGCTGGCTGCACGCTGTGCCTCTGAGAAACTAGCATGGTGGAGAGGTGCTTCTGTGGGCTTAGGTGTGGCCTCCAGGGCAGACATGCTAGATGGCGGGCAGTGAGGGGCTCCCAGCCCCACCACGCTCCCTCGACACTCACGCCAAGCCTGACAGAGTGCCGGTTCCCTGTCCAAGGCTGGCCCTGCCTCTTGCTGGCTGTGTGGCCCGGACAAGTCATTTTCCCTCTCGGGGCCCAGCTCCAGCTCTGGAAGGCAGCTCAGCCTGGCTGCGGGATGAAGGAAGTCAGAGGTGTGAGGTGGCAGCTCTGTGCCAATAAGGAAAGGAAGTTTGGCTCTGGTGGCAATGTGGGCACCTGGGGCCCAGGCTGAGGACTTCCTGCAGAGTGCAGCCTCTGGATCCACACTAGGGCCAAGCAGGGGTCGCCAGACTTGGGGCTTTCTGGGGCGGCCACCCTGGGGTCAGCCTAGGAAGAGGGGGGCCTGAGGACAGGGGGCTGCAGTTACTGTTCACATTTGTGGACATTTTGTGCCTCAAAATATGCTTTAGATTTAGGACTAAAGACTGGCACTGTCAGGCAGGTGGTGACTCAGAGAGGAAGAAGGGAAAAGAGGCAGAAGGGTGCTGGTGGGGAGACACCCCAAAACAGAAAGGCCCCACTGGGATTCCAGCCTTTCCTACTGGAAGAAAGGAAACAAAACATGATACTTCTGCTTTGCACTGGCACAATGGGAGTGACCTCATCTGCCTGCTCACTAACCATTTAATGAGCATGTAGTGGATCCAGGGACTGTGACAGGCACTGGGACACAGAGATGAGCTGGTCCTGCGGTCCCTGCCACAGCCCAGTGCCATGTCTCAGATGAGGAGGTGAGGCTCAAAGAGAGAAAGTGACTTGCCCAACCGAGGCCATCCTCCCTCGGGCCCCCATTTGGAGGAAGCAGACCTGAGCTCAAATTCTGACATTGCCACTGAGCAGTCGTACAACTTAGGGCGAGTTCCTCTCCCCTCCGAGTCTGTTTCTTGATCTAGGAAGCGCCTGCCGGATAGGTATGTTTCAAGAGATAAGAAGGCGAATGTCAGCAAACACTGAGGGCAGTGCCCAGCTTATCCTGGGCATTCTGCTGGGTCTAAAAGGACACAGATTGGGAGTCCTCAGGATGCCAAGTCCAGTCTCTGCTGTGTGACTTTGAACAAGTCACCTGTCTTCTCTGTGCCTCATTCTCCTTAGAACGGGATGACCAGCTTTTATTTGCCCACCTTCCTGGGGATGTTGTTTGTGGGGCCAGACATACTGGCTGGGAGCTGCTTTGAAAAATATAAAGATGCACTCAGAGAAACACACAGAGACACGCTGAAGGAAAAGCAAACACCAGACAAATCTGGAGAAAAATCTTTTTTAAAAACATCAAATATTTCTCTACAGCCAGAAGAAAAAATAAGCCGTTTTCTTTAGTGTTTTGAGGGTAGTGAGAATTTTTTCCATAACTTCGCATTTCCAAGGTAGTTGGCATGCTTGCCATCAGGTGAGTTGAGCAAGTTTCCTCCTTGAGGAGGCCTTGCCTGGCACATAGTAAGTGTTCAGTAAATGCTGACGCCACTAGTGGTAGGATTACAAGTTGCACAGCAAGAGGAGGAGTGGCGGTGACGTGGAGACGTGGCCAGCTACAGCGTGGGCAAGGGCGGGAGGTGGCCATGTGGACACTGGGTTGGCTTCATGGGAGGCATGTATAGGGACAAATCAGCCTTGAATGGCAGGCTGAGGAGTTTGCATTTCCCCAAAAGCCAATGGGGCATGCACGGGAGGGGCAGGCTGAGCCCACCAGCCTGGAATGAGGAACCACCTGGCACAGTTCTCTGCCCTGCCACTGCTGTGTAAGGATGAGCCCTCGCCTGTTTCCCTGGACCTCATTTTCTCCCAGTGTGCAAAGGAGAGGATTCCAGCCTCTTCCATCCCAGGGGCAGGCAAGAGGACCAAGGTACCAACTCATCCAGGAACTAGGTTGCTGTGAGCGGGGGAGCCGGGGGCTGTCGTTTGTACGGGAAGTCAGGAGCCTTGTGTTCCCCCTCTGGCCCCACCCCACTAGCTGGGTGAGCTCAGACAAGCCGCCCAGCCTCTTTGAGCCTCCCTTTCCTTCTGTGGAATGGGAGCATGTGGTTTCTGTCTTTGAAGTACAGCTCCCATGAGTTGAAGCTGGTGACTGTTGTGTGAGCCTCAAGTGTGTTGTGTCTCTGGGGGAACTGCACTCTTTCTGGAAACTACAGTACCTGTCCCTCAGGCTCCCCTGAGACTGGATCTGCTGGCAAGGCTGGGGTGGGGAAGCAGTGGGTGAGAATCAGACCCTGAGCCACCTCAGAGGCTGTGACCTTCTCAAGGCCACAGGGGCCATGTGTCTGCCGCAGCCAGGCTGTGGGGGCAGCAGAGGGAAGGTGAAGGTGGGGCCGAGGGGTCCAGCCCTCTGCTTGGCTCCTGAACTCTAAGCCCCAATTCTGCAGGAAAGCCACCTCAGTACCCCACTCAGAGGACAGCTCTCCGTAAGGCCCTACTCCTTGAATTAGGGCTCCAGGGGTAGGGTGGAGGTGGCTGATGGAGGATGACCTTGGGAACTTCTTGCCTGCAAGCTCAGTGCCAGAACTGCCAGGGCAGTCCTGATTCTTCTTGCTCAGAAGTTGGCAGTGTCAGGGACCCTCAAGGGGCTGCCACCATCACCAGCCTCTTGCGTCTTCCCCTATCTTGGAGGTCCAGAGAGAGGCCACCCACCCCTAGCAGACTGCTGTAGGCACCGTGCCCACCTGGGCAGCAGGGTCAGGACACCATGGGGCTGAAGGCTCTAGCCTTGCCTTGCTCACCACTTGCCTTTCACTTGAGGTGTGGTAGCTTTGCCAGGGATAGAGGTGCCTATACAGCCCCTCTCCCAGGGCTCCCTGCCTCTAGAAACAGGACTAAGCAGAGCCCTTGGGGCAAAGACCTCATCTGTCCCGGCCCCCAGGCCCACAGCCCTCCCTGGTTTGAGAGGTGTGGGCTCTGTGGTCCTCCGAAGGGTAGGGAAGCCTGGGACCTGCCCCCTGCCTTTGCCCTAACCCTACACCGCTGAGCCTACCCCGTGGCAGTCAAGGTGGGAACTGGGCAGCTAGCTCAGGAATTCTAGGAAGATTCTGGAGGAAGACAGAATGGGCCTGAGCAATACAATGTAGGTGGGGGCATTCATTGAGCACTTGCTGGGCCTTATGCTAAGCGCTTTTCATGGATCTAGCTCATTTAATCCTCAGAGCAACCGTTCTTAGCAACCCTCAAAGGCTCAGAGAGGTTAAATAGCCTGCCCGGGTCACCCAGCTCGTGAGTGGCTGGGGCTGAGATTTGAATTGAGGGTTGTGTGACTCTACTTTTAGCCATTTCTGTGTACTGCATGCAGAATGAAAGGGGGCTGGAGAGGGTGCCATCCAGAGTCTGTGCTCTGGGTGATGGGAGCAGTTCTGGGCAGGGGTAGGGATGGGGCTCAGACTCGGAGGCTCACACCTGCAGGACTTGGCCCTGAAACTTCCAGCTCCCCTTCCCCATGGCCTATTCCTGGAGCCCAGTGCCCCAGACTGGCCTGGGGGAAAGGATGAATGGGAATGATTTTTCAGGGGTTCCCATGGACACGCAATTCCACAGACCCTGACTTCGGGCTCCCTACGTCTATGTAAATTCCCAGCTCAGAAATCCAAGAAATCCTCAGCTTCAGAGCTGGGAAGGAGCCCGTGGAGATCAGCTGGTCCAACCCCTTCGTTTTACAGATAGTAATTATCATGATTACGCCTGATGGGAGCAATTCACAAAGGGCTTTCACATCTGGGTTGCTGCTGAGTGTGCCAGAGCCCTTGAGGCCAGCAAGACTCGTCCCCATTTTGTGGGTGAGGAAACTAAGGTTCATAGAGGCAAAGAGATGGACCTTGGGGCACACAGTTGACCTTGGTACAGGTCTCTTCCTTCTGAGACCCAGAGCCTATATGACATGGGTTTGGGGCTGCACCCTGCATTGGAGTGGGGCTAGTCCTGAGAGGTCTGAGTGGGGCCAGGGCAGGTATCAGATGAGGTTCTGAGACTCCAGTGATGCCTGCCTACCTCCCTGTCATGGGAACATCACCCCCTTCAGTGGTGTGGTCTGGAAGAGACAGATGGGTGGGCAGAGCTGTTCCCAAGACTTCCCTGCCCCCCATGCCCATGGGGACTATGCTGCCCCAGGAGATCAATTGAGAAGGGCCCTTGAAGAGGCCTTATTATTCAGAGAAGGAAACGGGGGACCTGCCCGCAGTCACACTGTGAGCCGGTGGTGGAGCTGGGCTTAGAACTGATTTCCTGCCTCAGCTCATAGCCGTACCTGCACAGGTCCAGTAATAGTACTAAAGACAGTCCTCATTTATTGTGTGCCAGGGCTGAGTACTTTACACTGAATCCTAAGAACAATCCTGTCAGGTAAGTACGTTTATGATCATTACCATCCCCTTTTACAGATGAAGAAACTGAGGCTTTGAGAGGTTATGAAAATGGCCCAAAGTCACAAGCCAGGAAATGGCAGAGCAGGGATTTCAGCACAGGTCCATCTGATTCCAAGCCCATGCTGATGCCAGGCCTTACATGTATTATGATAGGACTCTAAAGTTGACTTTCTGTTTCTTTTTGTTCATAGTCAATGTGGGACATCATTCATTCATTGAACATTTATGGAGTGGTCACTCAAACAAGGAGATCATAGAGCTGACCAGGGTCGAGGGTCAGAGATTAGGTAGTGAGGCAGGGAGTCTCGGACACTGCTACGCTCTCTGCCTCCACCAAGGATGGCTGCCTCTCCCTCCTCTTTTTTCTTTCTGGAGATGAAGTCTTGCTCTGTTGCCCAGACTGGAGTGCAGTGGCACAGTCTCAGCTCGCTGCAATCTCGGCCTCCTGGGATAAAGCGATTCTCGTGCCTCAGCCCCCTGAGTAGCCAGGACCACAGGCAGGCACCACCACGCCCAGCTAATTTTTGTATTTTCTGTAAAGATGAGGTTTCACCATGTTGGCCAGGCTGTTCTCAAACTCCTGACCTCAGGTGATCCACCTGCCTCGATCACTCAAAGTGCTGAGATTACAAGCATGAGCTACCGTGCCCCAGCCATATCCCTCCTCCTTCTGTCCCCAACCCAGACCGGCTACATTTGCAGCCTTTTTCTCTGCTCCTCCTGCCCACCTGATTTACCCTTGGGGTAAATGAGGGCATGACTCAGCCAGGGCTCCTGGGCTTTGTATATCCCAAAGAAGACCCTACTGGCAACAGTGTTAACAGCCACCACTGTGCAAGCCGTTCATAAACACAAGGCATCATGCCAAGGTGCCTGTGCATCACCTTGTTTAACACGCCATCACCCTGTGAGCTAAGAGCTAGTGTCATCTCCATTTTCCAGACATGGAAACTAAGGCTGATAGTCACAATTCAAGACTGAGTTGGGGCTGGGTGCAGTGGCTCTTGTCTTAATCGCAGCCCTTTGGGAGGCCAAGGTGGGAGGATCACTTGAGGTTGGAAGTTCTAGACCAGCCTGGCCAATATGGTGAAACTCCATCTCTATTAAAAATACAAAACTCAGCTGGGTATGGTGATGGGCACCTGTAATCCTGGCTACTTGGGAGGCTGCGGCAGGAGAATTGCTTGAACCCCAGAGGCAGAGGTTGCAGTGAGCTGAGATCATGTCATTGCATTCCAGACTGGGCAACAGAGAGAGACTCCATCTCAAAAACAAACAAACAAACACACAAACAACAACAAAAAGCTGTGTTGGAACCCATTCTGTCTAGCTCTTGAGCCATGCCCTTCCTCACTGGCTCACTCTGCCCTGCTGTGTGTGCAGGCTGTGCAGTATGCATTTAGAACTCTGGCTCCTGGAAGGCAGGGCTTCAGCCAAGCAACAGGTTTATTAAGCACCTACTGTGTGTCTTTGGGAGGTGCTTTGTGAGGTTAAAGCTTGTAAGGATGGGGAGATCGGGTTCTTCTGTGAGAGATCTCGAGGCTCCATGCCCCCATTCTAGCCCAAGAGGCATTCAAGCCCCTGAGGATGGCAGGACAGAGCAGCCAGGGCAGGCCAGCATGTACTGTTGGAAGGACTTTCTTCCTGGCAGGAGCATCCCTCACAGTGACTCAGAGCAGTGTGAAGGCCTCAGAGAGGTTTTGTAGCCTTATCTGCGTCCAGCGATCCTTAGGCAAGCCATTCAGCCTCTGAGATCTCAGCTTCCTGATCTGTGAAATGGGGGAGATGATTGTACCTAACTTACAGGATGGGTATAAAGACTGGATGAAAGTGCTTGGTACAAGACCTTGGGAACTAGAAGGGGCGGTGTCATTGAGCCGCAGTGCAGAGGTGATGGGGACTGAGGTCCCGGGGAGCTCGGAAGAGCTGGACCTGCTCTGTTTGCACACCTTAGTTTTCCCCGTCAGCCATGGCAGACATGTAATTCTTGCATGATCAGCCTCACGGGGCTGTTGTCAGGATCACAGAGGTCCCGAAACGCGTAGCTGCGGCTCCGTGATCTGCGCACCGACAAAACGCGTCCCGCGGGAGGGGGAGGCGAGAGCACAGTGGGCGGGCGCAGGTGCACCCTTGTGAGCTGGAGACGAGCGGCGCCTGACGCCGGGGAGAGGGCGAAGATGGGCGCTGGGGCCGCTTCCGTGTAAAGGAGGAGTAAGGAAGTGCGGAGGGCGGCGAGCGCGCGGCAGGTGCTTCGGGGCGCTGTCCGGGCGGCTCCGGGTCCCCACCCTTCTCGGAGAGGCGCCCGGGGCGCTGTCCCTGGTCCTGGAGCCGGGCCGGCCTTCTCCTGCAGTTCTCGTTACAACCACTTAGGGGCGCCCGAGACCGTAGCGGACTTCCGGACCCATTAGAGAACACGTTTTAAAAAGCGTCCTTCGGCGGGGCGCGGTGTCTCACGCTTGTAATCCCACTACTTTGGGAAGCCGAGGCGGATGGATCACGAGGTCAGGAGATCGAGACCAGCCTGGCTAACACGGTGAAACCCTGTCTCTACTAAAAATACAAAAATTAGCCGGGTGTGGTGTTGGGCGCCTGTAATTCCAGCTACTCGGGAGGCTGAGGCAGGAGAATTGCTTGAACCCGGAAAGCGGAGGTTGCAGTGAGCCGAGATCGTGCCATTGCACTCCAGCCTGGGCAACAAGAGTGAAACTCGGTCTCAAAAAAAAAGTTCTTCATTTTTCTATCATGATATTCCTAGGTAATACCTAGACACCTGACTTCAAAAACCAACTATATACTGGCATAAGAGATGAAAAAGGCCCTCCACCTCCCTACATGGATGCTCAGGCATGACCACACCACAACAGCTAATTAAGTAACCAGCCTTGGGCACCTATTTATTAAATATGTAACCTTATAATTAAAAATTTTTTAAATTTATTTTAATATATATGTAGTCTTGCTTTTTTTTTTTTTTTTTTTTTTTTGAGATGGAGTTTCACTCTTGTTCCCCAGGCTGGAGTGCAATGGTGCAATCGGGTCACTGCAACCTCCGCCTCCCGGGTTCAAACGATTCTCCTGCCTCAGCCTCCCGAGTAGCTGGGATTACAGGCATGCGTCACCACACCTGGCTAATTTTGTATTTTTAGTAGAGACGGGGTTTCTCCATTTTGGTCAGGCTGGTCTCAAACTCCCAGCCTCAGGTGATCTGCCCACCTCGGCCTCCCAAAGTGCTGGGATTACAGGTGTGAGCCACCACGCCTGACCTACCCTTAGATTTTTTGTCTGTTTTTTGTTTTTGTTTTGAGACAGAGTCTCGCTCTGTCACCCAGGCTGGAGTGTAGTGGCACCGTTTCAGCTCACTGCAACCTCCGCCTCCCAGGTTCAAGCGATTCTCCTGCCTCAGCCTCCTGAGTAGCTTGGACTACAGGTGCACACCACCACACCCAGCTAATTTTTGTAATTTTAGTAGAGACGGGGTTTCACCATATTGGTCAGGCTGGTCTCAAACTCCTGACCGCAGGTAATCCACCCACCTTGGCCTCCCAAACTGATGAGATTACAGGTGTGAGCCACGGAGCCCAGCCTACCCTTTGATTTAAGAGCAGAAAATCACATCGTTGCACCTGACCTCTAGTTCAGAATGACTTCAGTAGTTGCACCTCTGAAAAATTTATTGTGGATTAAAGCCATACCAGAAAATACTCATTTGTAAACCAGAGTTCGGTTCTAGGATGGGTTACATGGGTTTTTTACCCCCTTGAATTATCTAGGAGGATATTTGATGAACAAGTCTGGAGTAGGACTCTCACCAGTGTAGCTTTCCTGTCCCCTGCCCACTGAATGACAGTGGTGACCCCATCCATCGTTTCTGGGGACCAAAACCACCCTGGTGCCCTCTGAGGGGTAGAGCCACCCTTGTTGAGAGCCACTGCCTCAGTGAGGACCTTGCTGGGGTGGAGAGGGGCTCTCAGAGTCCCAGACTGGTTGGCCTCATGGGAGGGTGGCATCATAAGGAACTGTTGAGAAACCCTCTCCCCCCATTATAGATGAACCAGCAGAGGCCAGAAGTGAGAAGGCACTTGTGATGAGAAACAGTGGGTTGCCAGCAGAGCTGGGGCCACATGCAGGTCCCTCTAGGTCAGGGCTCCGTCAGCCCAGCTTCCTGAGGGGAGCTCAGGGCACCAGGCAGTTTCCCTCCCAGCTTTGTCCAACTGTCCCTGAAAATGGGCTGGGAGGGCCACACCCTTCACAGGGGAGGTAGAAGAGGGAGGCTGGTTGGCTGGACACAAGCCTACAATACAGGAGAGGAGTCTTGGCCTCCACTCTGCAATCCTTGGCGATGTAGCAATTGCACACTTCTCTGACCCTCAAAGAGCCATTCTGTCTTCTACCTTTATTTCTTCCCAGTAGTTAGCTGGATGCTCCATGTGTGTATATGAAGTATGTACACATCTGTCTGTGTATACTGTATGAACATAATGTGATTTGAGTAAGGGTGTGTGGGCCTGAGATTCCTTTGCCATATCTGCCATCATTAGTGGGTGCTCGCATGAATGTACAAACCCAGCGGAGTCATAGGTTAGTCCCCAGTCACTGATTGGGGACCTGTAGGTGGGAGCTTGAGTTGACCTTTGCATGTGCATGTGCTTGTGGATCTGCAGTGTAGGGGCTGATGTTCACGTGAGCGTGTCTGCATGCATTTGCTCTTGGTGTGATCTCTGTGGGCATGAGTTAGATGTCTTTCCATGTGCATGGCAGAGTACTAAGCAAGTGCATGTGTGACCTGGGAAAGTTTGTGTGCAAGTGTGCACACAGGTCTACCAGAGACCTTGTCTGTCTTGTTTGTCTGAACAGTGTCAGCCCCACAGTGGGTGCCCAATATACATTAATTGAATGACTGGGGAAGCAATGAAAGAATGTACACCTGGTGCTGTCCCAGGGCCCTTCAGGGCACATGATCTGCATGGAGACAAGAGAGACACTTCCTCAGGGTAGAGCCTGAGTGGGGGCAGGTACTCTGGCCAGGCCAGATCTTCCTGGTCCCTGATGAGGTCCCTTTGAGTAGGCAGGGGTCTCAGAAACCCATTGAATAGAGCAGGAGTCTCAGAGCCAGCACAGAGGCTGGCTCAGTAACCTCACTGGCCAGCTGCCTAGGGAAGGGCTGTGAGCCAAGTCCTACCCACTCTTCTCTCCCTTCTCAGGGGCTAGGGAAACCCCAGGAAACTCTTTTTCCAGAAGCTTCCTGGGTCTGACTGGGTGTGGCTTGACTAGAAAGGCCATGGGCAAAGTAAGGATAGGGATGCTTCCATAGCCTTTCCTTTCAAGGCAAATCCATCTTTCCATTGTTAGGTCTTTAACTCAGCAAATGAGAGTAGGGGTTTAACAGATGAACAAACTGAGGCCCAGAGAGAAAAACTGATTAATGCAAAGCCACACAGGAGGCTGCCTGGGCCAGGGCAGGAAGCCCAGGAACGCCTCCTCTCCTGCCCAAGAGGCCCAAGGCAGATATCCTGAATGAGAATGACTGGGGGAGAGGAGGAGGCTGTTGGGGACTCTGGCAAGAGTTGGCCCCACTAGTTCCACCTAGAGCCCAGGCCTGAGATCTTCCCTGGGGCCTGCTCCTCCCTTTCTGCCCTTGCATTTCCCTGAAATGGGGGAGCTGGAGGTAGGTGGGTAGAGCACCCAGAATTCAACGAGAGGTGAACTTGGAAAGGGAGCTCTGCAACCCTCCACCCTGCACTCTTCTCTCTTCCTCTGCAGTCTGGCAGCTGTTTGAACAACTTGGGTACAAATCTAGGAGGCCCAGAGGGGAGGCTTCCTCCCAGAGGGAGGGCCTGGGCCATAGAAAGCAGCCTGGCCCTGTTTTCTAGGTAAGAGGCTGGAGGCCAAGGAAGAAGGGGGTTCAACCTACTTCAAAGATGGGAGTGACTTCCCAGTGCCAGTCAGCAAGCACCCTGTCTGTGCTGACTGCGGAGTGGTGATATCCCCGTCACAGTGGGCCAGTGAGGCCAGTGTCACAGGATGTTTACTAACGTGTTTGATGTCACACAGCAGGAAGCATCAGAGTCTGGTCTAGCCCTGGTCCCTGTCACACTGCTGCCTCTGTGTGTGTGTCAGTCCTGGAGGCCATTCCACATGCTCACACACAGATCTCTCCCATAGCTGCATGGTGCTGCAAGGCATACATGGACCACATTTATCAAATTTCCTCTGGTGGCCATTTATTGAGCCTTGCTCTGTTGCCTAGGCTGGAGTGCAGTGGCACCGTGCACTCACTGCAACCTCTGACTCCCGGGTTCAAGGGATTCTCTTGCCTCAGCCTCCCGAGTAGATGGGACTACTGGCACCCACCACCGTGCCTGGCTGATTTTTGTATTTTAGTAGAGACAGGGCTTCACCATGTTGGTCAGGCTGGTCTCGAACTCCTGACCGCAAGTAATCCACCCGACTCGGCCTCCCAGAGTGCTGGGATTACAGGTGTGAGCCACCATGCCTGGCCTTTCTTTTTCTTTTCTTTTTGAGACAGGGTCTCTATCTGCTCAGGCACCCAGGCTGGAGTGCAGTGGTGTAATCAGGGCTCACTGCAGCCTCAACCTACCAGGCTTCAGCAATCCTCCCACCTCAGCCTCTCTAGTCACTGGGACTGTATATGTGCACCATCACACCTAGCTAATTTTTAGACTTTCTGTAGAGATGGGGTCTCACTATGTCACCTAGGCTGGTCTCCAACTCCTGGTCTCAAGTGATCATCCCTATTCAGTCTCCTAAAGTGCTGGGATTACAGATATTCATGAACCACCATGCTCAGCCAGCAAATGTTTTATTTAACAAACACATGTTGAGTGGCAAATACTCAACTATTCTCGATGCTTTATCATCAGCAACTTATTTCATCCTTAGCAAAACCCTTTGAAGTAGGTACTGTTATTTTCATTACCAACCCCATTTTGCAGATGAATAAACTGAGGCACAGAAAGCTTAAGTAACTTGCCCAAGGTCACACAGGTGACAAGTGGGAGAGCTGAGATTTTAGCCTTCAAGGGTGAATATATAAGCACATGTCCCAATGTCCCGTGTCCTTGCCATTTGTCTACAGGTTCACATGCGATGACGCAGAGGGTAAATTCTTGGAGGTGGTCTTGCAGGTTAACAAGGTGCATTTAAATTCAGCTGTCACCAAGGGACCAGGAACTGGTCAGGAAATCTCCTGCCGCAACCCTGGCCAAGGGAACGTGACCCCCACTAACCACTCCCACTCCCACCCCCACCCCCATCCCTTGCCAATGAGGCAGCTGCAGCTGGTCTGAGCAGAGAGGCCGGAGCCCACACTGGGCTCTTTGTCTTCAGTGGGAACCCTGCGGCCCCCATGGCCCCTCTCAAGGGCCCACTGTCCCAGTACCAGCAGGGCCTCCCGGGGGCCAGGCCCGGCTGGGAAACTTGGCACAATGGCGGCCCCTTGGCCACTCTGCCAACTGGGCATGCAGAACCACTCAGGAGTCATTCCCACTGAAAAGAGTGGCAAGGTGTAGGTCCATGTCTAAGGGGGTGCAGCAGCCCAGATGTAGCTGGAATCCAGGCCCCAGCCCAGGCCCGCGCACATCCCCACAGCCCAGGCCTAGCTCTTCAGCCCTCTGCCCCACTGCCTACCACCCCTGAGATCCCCTGCTGCTGCTGCTGCCTCTATTTAGAAAGGAAGGAGGGAGGGAGGAGGGAGGGAGGGAGGGAGGAGGGAGGGAGGGAAGGAAGGGAAGGAGGGAAGGAGGGAAGTTAGTTCCTCCCTTCTCAGGCAAATCTCGGTGCTCCCAGGACCCACCCCTCAGGAGCCTCCCAGGCTGCTTCCCACACTGCCTTGGCATGGTTCCTCCCCCCAGGAATCTGCAGCCTTGGTCAGAGCAGAAGGGGCCCAGCCCAGGCTCCAGGGCACCTTGCAAGGGGGAGCCAGACCCTCCCCTAAGGGCTGAAAACCAAGGGACATAGTTCTGGCAGTGAGGAAATATTTACCCTGCCCAGGCTTTGAACCCTGCGAGGGGCGCTTGATGACTCCTGCACCTCCCAGAATGTAGAGAAAAGGTCCTGGGTGGGAGCGGAGTGGGCGCTGAGGGCAGATTCCCAAGAGGGAAGTAATTGGCGTGAGCGAGGATCTCAATTTCTTCATGTCTGAAGTGGCGAAACCGCAGGGCCACCTACCCTGCTTAGGTGAGACAAACTGTGGGGCCTGATACCCAGACCTGTCGTTTCCCATGGATGCTGGAGCTCGCCAAGCCCAGGCCCGGGTCCCAGGTGCAACAGCTCCCAAAAGGCTTCTGAAGAATCCCTGCCGCCCTGTCCTTGTACCCTTGGTCATCCTTCCTCCCTCATCCAGGCTGCATCGGTGCCTGCAGTTTGCTTACACAGAAAATCCCAAAGAAAACCTCGAGACTGTGGGGGCCTCCTTGGGTGCAGGGCCTGGGGGAATGATCTCTCCCTCTATGGGGTGGGGGGAGAGTGGGTGTTGGGGTGGAGGGCAGTGTGCCCTGTGGTCGGGGCTAGTGACCCGGTGTCTGGAGGCACATCTCCACTTGGGTAGGGAAACAGCTTACTGTGAGGAAGAGCACTGGACTGTGAACTCTGGGCGAGCTGGGTGCAGAAGAGGGACTTGGAGTGTTTGTTGAGTGAACAGGTACCTGCTGCAGAACTCAGAGCCCAGTTCCCTCTAAAGGTTGGGACCTGGGCTGCAGGAGTTTTCAAGAGTGGTGGGGGGGCATCTCCCCCCCTCCCCTTTGCTCCCTTTCCTCACTAGGGCAAAGGGGAGGAGGCTCCTGGGAGAAAGGGAGACAGGTCGGCAAGGAGCGGCTATTGGAGACTGTTCTTCCTTCACTCGTTCCGTCCAGGGAAGGGCCGAACGCCTGTCCCGGCTGCGGAATTCCTGTTACCGGCATTTATTAAGCGTCTGCTGTGCGCCAGGGCCTGGGCCCAGCGCTTTACGTGTGTGAACTCACTTCGTCACCCCCAGGTCCTAGGAGCCCGGCAGGAGGAATCCCACTTTACAGATGAGAAATTCGAGGGACAGGGAGGGGTGGGATATGCCCGCCGTGCAGACCCAGGCTTCCGAGGTCTCGGTCCAGCCGGGAGGGAGCTCCCAGCTCGTGATGCTGGGGACGGATCCGCCGAGGAGCACAGCGGCTCGAGGGGGCGGGAGGAGGGCGCCCCCCAGCAGAGGGTCTGCGGCCCGGACGGGGCGCGGCGGCGGCGGCGGGGGAGGATGGAGTGGGGGAGGGGCTGCCCGGGCCCCGCACCCCCCGACCGGCCGGGCCCGGCTCGGAAAGTCCCGCGAAGCCCCCGCCCGGCCGGCCCAGGGCGGCGCGAACAAGCGGCTCTTTCTGCGCCAGCGGCCCCCGGCAGCTGGACCGCGGCCCGCGGGGGCGCGGACGGACTCGAGCTGGGGCGGGGGCGGGGGCGGGGCGGCCGCGTTGCCAAGGTGACCCGGGCGCGGGAAGGCGGCTCTGGCTCGCGCGGGCCGGGCCGGGCGGCGGCGGCGGCACCATGAGCGGCCGGAAGCGCAGCTTCACCTTCGGGGCCTACGGCGGGTAGGGCGCGGGGCGGGGCGGGGCGCGGCGGGGCGCGTGCGTGAGTGTGCGTGAGCGCGCGTGGGGGGAGCCCGTGCGGGGCGTGCGCGCGCTCGGGCGGGTGGGTCTGGGCTGTGACTGCTGTGGGGGCTGAGCGTTTGATCTCAGTGCGCGCGTGGCTGTCGTGTTGCGGCGCCTAAGTGTGTGTGTGTGTGTTTCCGTGTCTGTGTGTGTTTCCATTGCGAGTCCATGTGCATGTGTGGGGAGGTGAGCGCGGGATGGACACTGCCGTGTTTGTCTAAGCACACGACAGTGGCGCTTATATGTGTAACTGGGCTGCGGGGTTACTGGGCCTGTGTGTGCGTGCATGTGTGCGCACCTGCTCACATGTCTAGGTATGTGGGAGTGGGGGCAGGCAGGTGGGGGAGGCTCTGCTGGAGCTCCCACTTTGCCTTGGCAGCTGCTGGGCCCCTCCATGAGGCTCTGGATAAAGGGACTCTAGAAGCTCTTAGCAGGCCCTGCCCACCCTGGGCACCAGGCTGCCCTCCTTCCTGCGTCCTGGCTCTCGGGAACCCCCTCCTCCCTGGGCTACTGGCTGCCTGGTCTTGGAGGCTTGGAGGAGCTTGGAGTAGCAGCAGGTTCATCTTGAGGTCCAGGGGTGCAGAGGTGGAATGGGGATTTTTGCCTGTTGCAGAGATTTGGCAAATAGGAGGGAAGATGGGTTACACAGAGTGGGCCCAGAGCGCCTGCCCAGGCAGACAAGTGGATCCATGACCTTCCCCAGGCCCTGCCTCCCAGCAGTCAGAGGGACCCACAGGACCACCTTGGGGTGTGGAGCGTTGGGGTTTGTTTGTGGGCATAGTCAGTGCTCTCTGAGCTATGGGGATTGTGTACAAGCTGCCTTCCCCTTGTGGACACTCAACTTCTGAGGGGACCCCAGCAGAGGGGCGGGTGGGGTGGGAGGCCAGAGGCTATCCCTCTATCTGGGGTCTTGCTATCTGTCAGATGACAGGAGGAGTCTGGGCTGGGCCCTGAGTTTCCTGGCCAGCCGACACTGAGGAGCAGCTCACAGGCTGGGTCCTGCTCTGTGACCTTGGGCAAGTCCTAGCCTCTTTGGCCTCCCTGTCTGCCGAGTCAGCCTTCCCCATCAGCTGTCCCTGGGAGCACCCAGCCCTGTCCTCCGGAGGATGCTCCTCATTGGCAGAGTCGGGCTGGGTTCCCTCTTCATCCCTTTCTTGCCTCTGGACAGGAGGTGAGTTGTTTGTTGTCCCAACAGCTGGACAACAAACTGCAGGGGCCCAGCTGTCAGATTAGGGACATGGGAAGGGACAACAAACTCAGCCCCTGCTGCCAGCAGCACCAAGGTGCCCTCAAAGGGCAGTGGGAGAATCGGGAGTAGGGAGCTACCCACACATGCTCCCTGGGGCTGGATCTGGGAGGGTTTGGGGGAGACAATGTCTGGGGTACCCCTGAAGGTTTTGGGGAGCAGGGTATGTGTGTTGGGGTGAAGGTGGGGGGGAGCTCCACCTAGATCTCCTCACAGATTCACAGATATTTGCTTCCTGGGTATCCACCAGGATGTGAGTGAACAGCTTCAGGATTGAGGCAGGCTACAGGCCTTGGGGCTGATGTTCTTTCTGCCCACCATAAACCATAAACATCCAGCAAACTGTTTGATCCTGCCTGAAAAGGCTCTAAACTAGCCCCAACTGTACCCCTACATCCTTGCCATGATCCAAAGTGCTGTAGTCACTGTCCTACTCCACCTGTCCCCCCACCCCTGCTAACACCCCACAGCCTGCCCCCTACCCACTGCCCCCAGTCCTGCCTCTTTTCCCAGCACTTTAACCCCCATGCCTTCCCATGTCCCTAATCTGACAGTTGGGCCCCTGCAGCCTAAGGGTGACAGTGACTGCATCAGGCATCCTTAGAAACAGGACCTTCTCCAGCCCCTCTGGGAGGGTGGCACGGTGCAGATGGGGCTGATGTGCTGGGACACCCTGGTGAGTAGGGATGTACCTGACCTATGTCCCTCTTGCTGTGTTTCAGGGTGGACAAGTCCTTCACCCCTCGCCGGAGTGTGTGGTGAGTACTGGGGACTCTCAGGAGGGCCTGGGCTGCCTTGGCTGGTCCCTGCAGATACCCCCAATCCATTTCCACCCCTGCGATGCCAGATCTCGCCAACCCTCCAATCATCCTCTCAGGGCAAGGGGGTGGGCAGACCCTCTTACCAGGACTTTCCAGAGTACTTTCTAGAGAGCTTTGGAGGCAGGTGAATCAGGTTTGCATCTTCACTCTGCTACTACCTGTGTGACCTTCAGCAATTCCTTAACCTCTGTGAACCTCAGTTTTCTCATCTGTGAAATGGGGATTAAAATGCGCATTTATAGGATGTAAAGTGAAAAGAAAAAAAACAAAAACTGGACCTGGCATATTGCAGGCCTTTGCTAAAATGCTTTCTTCCTTTTGTTCTTCTCTATTTTGTCCCACCTTAGGGTGGTCCTTCACTGGGCTAGGGGTGCCCTTAGCCTTTACTGATCCCAAATCCTCTAGTTACCCTCTCCCTACAGCCCTCAGAACCTCCACCTCCCATATTTCCTGTGTCTGGGGCTGCCTTCTCTTTGGAGGAGGAGGGAACGAGGCAGCTGTATCTGCAGCTTCCCAACACCAACAGGCAATGGGTAGAGGTGCAGCCTCACTTCGGGATACACCGTGGCACCCCGATGCCCCAGGAGGTGGGTCCCTCCCGGCTTCCCTGACATCATCATCTCATGGGCCTGGATGGCCTTCCTGCTGCTGCTTCACCTCCAGCAGGAAGCGCCCCCCACCACCACCGGTGGCTCTGGCTGCTGCTTCCTGCCCCT
Organism: Cheracebus regulus; assembly: GCA_963574635.1. NCBI lineage: Eukaryota > Metazoa > Chordata > Mammalia > Primates > Pitheciidae > Cheracebus > Cheracebus regulus. Next base: position 98,122 of record CAUYQU010037400.1, read on the forward strand.
GCTCAGGGCTTCCTGGGGTCCGTGGGTCCTGCAGTACCCCCCAGCTGCTGGGCGACTTCCATCTGGCACAATTGCCCCCACAGGGCCCTCCTGGGAAGCCAGGCCTGGGGTGGGAGGTACACAGGGTGCCCGACTGAGCCCCCAGCCTGCCTTTCTATTTGCCTTTGATGCCCTCCATGCAACCTCAGGCCGCTTCCTCTCCCTTTCTGGGCATCATCTCCTGCTGCTGTGCCTAGTCCATTTGAGCCCTCCTTCTGCAAGATGGTGTGCTATGCTCAGAGCAGGGGCAGACTGAAGGGGGATACAGGCAGAGGTAAGGAAGGTGCCATCCTTTCCTCCAGGGAGTTCAGTAATAACACCACTGACAACTACCACTTGTTGTCGGGCACCTGCTATGCACGGGGTACTGCACTGAGTGCCTGACATGTGTTAACTTCATGTAACTTTGACCACATCTCAGAGTTAGGGACTATTATCTCTCATTACAGACAAGAACAATGGAGCCTGGAGTGGGGAAATGAGTTGCTCAAGGTCACACAAGCAGTTGGGATTCAAACCTTGGTCTTCCAGACTCTGTGCAGAGCCCAGAGCCTCACCTACTCTGTTCCAGGGCCACCAGCCCACAAAGAGGGTCTTAATGAAGGATGCACTTGAGGGAAGACTCAGAGGGCCACCCAGAAGGCCCACCCTAGGGACCCCTAAGCCAAAGAGATGAGGGCCCAGGACTGATTGTAACTGGCCAGCTGTGTGACTTTGGGCGAGTCCCATCCCCTCTCTGGGCCTCAGTTGACCCATCTGTCAAGTAAATATCGGCCATTCTCGAGGATATGCCCCATTACCCACAATGCCTTGCCTGTGCCCGCCTAGCTGGGGCCTCTGTCCAAGGTGCTAACTCCTAGGTCCTCCCTTCCCAGCTGCCAAAGCCCGTCGCTTAACTCCAGCCCCTGCTTGGCATATGGTTAGTGCTCAGTCGGCGGTGGCCATTTTGACCATTAATCATGATCTCCTGGCACTCAAGGCCTGTCTCCACCTCCCTTTCTAGTTTGGGGCTCGCTTCTCCTGTGCCCTGCATTTCTGATCAACAGGAACATGGCCCCAGTCAGCTTCACCTCCCCTTGACGTCCCTCTACTGCCATTTCCACAGGCCCTCACCACACGTCCAGCCCACCTTTGTCACTATATGTTGGGTGTTTTCTTTCTTGATCCCCACATCCCTGTTCTCTCTTTAAAATGCCTCCTCTGCTGCTATAGAGCACACATTTGTGAGTGTTCTTGGGGTAAGGGAAAGAGCACGGACTTCAGAGTCTGACAGGTAACTGGACAGGTGTGGACTTGAATCTGCCTCTGCCGCATTCTAGTTGTGTGATTCTGGCAGGTCAGTTTCCCTCTCTGGGCCACACTTGGTGCTCAATATGGGCTTATGGAATAGGGCGTTTCAGGGAGCTAACCAGCTGAGCTGCATATGTTGACATAACCCTGCAGTGCAGAGCAGGCTCTGAACTCCTTCAAAGCAGAGGTGCTTGAGTCACTTTTTGTTTTTTGGAGACAGGGTCTCACCCTTGTCAGTAGGCTGGGAAGGCTTCCTGGAGGAGGTGATTTTTATCACCCCTTTACAAAATCCAGCCCTTTACAAAACAGGATTAAGAGGTTAAGGCTTGAATTAAGGGAGCAGTGAGTCCTGGTAGAGGCCAGATGGGATCACGGCTGAGTTCCCCTACGCATCTCCAACCCCTTCAGCAGGTTGTCTGCAGTGGAGGAGCTCAGTAGGTGTGCAAATGCAAGAGGAAGGAGGCCCAGTGTCAGGGTTGGGAGGCGCTGTTGGGGACAGTGGATGACTCTGGTTCTGCAGCCCTAAGGGACCCAGATGTCCTAGAATGGGGGCTGGACATTTAAGGTGTATTCAAATGGAGGGTGGGAGCTGGAGTGGTCAGGGTAGAGGAATGGCTAAGTGGACTTGCGGAAGGCAGGAGGGTTCTGAAAATACCTCTGGGAAGAGGAGAGTCAATTTTGGCCTTAAAACTGGGAGCCTGGGAGGTGGAGACAGAACCCAGCAAGGATTCAGAGCTGACAGCATGCCAGGCATTATACGCTGGAGGCCTCACTAAATCATGGCATCGGTCCTGCCGTTTGGCCTGTAGTTCCCAGTTTAGAGGCCAAAACCAAGACTGAGAGTGGTGGAGGCTCTGGCTTAGTCACAGCTGGTGAGAGCTGGATTCAAATCCAGCTCTTTCTTCTGCCGAGCAAAGGATTTTGGTCAGAGGTGGGGAAGCTGCAGAAATGGGGAAGGTCTTGGTTATGGGGCGAGGGAGGAGGGAGGAGTGAAGTAGCCTTGAATGCCAGCCAAATGGAAGTCCCTGCTCAGCTCCATGTGTCCTGCTGGGAAGCCCCATCTGGGTGTTGCGACGTTTCCTCCTCACAGAATTGGTGCCAGTCACTCCCATAAATGGAGCACTTCCTATATCCCGGGCCCTGGGCCAAGCACTTCCCTGAATCATTTCATTCCATCCTGACACCAGCCTTACAGAATACTGTCTGTCCCTTACTACTGTCCATCCCCATTTTACAGATGAGGAAACTGAGACTCAGAGAGAGGAAGTGGTGGCCCAGGGGCATGCAGTCAGTGAAGGGCGGACCAAGACTGACAGCGATGCCACTGTGAGCCCATGCCTTTAGCCCTCGCTCTCCTGGGTGCTGCCTGTGTTGAGTGGTGGGCTCAGGTAGGTGGCCCTGTCCTCAGGTGGCTCCTTGTGGCGATCACTGAGCCAGAAGCCCCGGGGTCCTGCGTGCTGCTGCAGGAAGCACGAGGCTGGCCTCATTAGTGGCTCTGAAATGCCAAGCAGGCATGGCCCACTGGGCCTCCTCATCTATTATGCATCTGGTGGGCAGGCCCCCGGCGGGCAGCTGGCAGTGCATGGGATGGGGGAGCTAGCAGCTGCTTCCTGAGCCCATGGCAGCGACTAGACCTCTGGGCAGGGATCTCCCAAGGCAGCTCCTGCCTCATCCCCTTGGCCCAGCCAGGATGAGGGGGTTCTACTGGGGGCAGTGGCATGAATGCTGATCCCCAGCTCATAATGTGGCTATCCTAGCAGCCACTTCTCAGGGTCTCACTTTGTCCCCTAGTCTGGAGTGCAGTGAGGCAATCTCAGCTCACTGCAGCCTCAACCTCCTGGGCTTTAGCAATCCACCTGTCTCAGCCTCCCAAAGTGCTAGGATTACAGGTGTGAAGCACTGTGCCCAGCCCCTAGCAGCCACTTCCTAGAGAGGCTGAGACTTCGATTGAGCTGCGAGTCATTTGGGACCAGAGTGGGCAGAGGGGGGCTAAAATAGAATCTTAGATGCATAAGCTCCTGGCTGCTCAGAACCTCAGAGTAATAATGCGGTGGTCATTTGTTCATCATTTATTCATCTGCCACAACTAACCACTGAACACCTACTGTAGGCCAGTCATGGTTTTAGTTACTGCAGATTCAGCAGAAAACAAGACAGGCCCAGCCCCTATCCTCAGAGAGCTTGGTTTGGCCAGTACTTCACCTCTCTGAGCCTGGATTTCCTCATCTGTGAAATCGGGAATGGGGGAGGCAGACTATAAGTAAATAGACAAGGAAACAACCTCTGATGTGTGCATGAATTTCTTTTCTTTTTTTTTTTTATGAGACGAGTTCTTGTTCTGTTGCTCAGGCTGGAGTGCAGTAGCACAATCTCAGCTCACTGCAACCTCCACCTCCTGGCTTCAAGCTATTCTCCTGACTAAACTTCCCAAATATCTGGGATTACAGGCACCCACCACCACACCTGGCTAATTTTCATATTTTTAGTAGAGATGGGGTTTCACCATATTGGCCAGGCTGTTCTCGAACTCTTGACCTTGTGATCTGCCCACCTTGGCTTTCCGGAGTGCTGGGATTACAGGCGTGAGCCTCCTCGCCCAGCTGGGTACACTAAATTTCAAAGCAAGGCTGCATGCTAACCAGAGCTGGTCCTCATGGAGAGCTGAGCACATGGAGGGCTGTTTCAGAGCACTCTGCACATGTCATGGATTTGATCCTCACAACAGCCCTGTGAGGCAAGACCTTATGAACCCTGGTTTAGGGCTGGGGAAACTGAGGCAAAGAGGGTTTAAGTAACCTGTTCAAGGTCCTTGGCAAAGCTGAGATTGGAGCCTAAGTAGCCAGACTGCAGTTTGCCTGTCATCCTGTGCTGTGTGGCTGGAAAATGAAGGAGTCCTGGAAGGCCTTTCTGAAGAGGGGGTGTTTGAAACAACACCTGAGGGATGATCAGAGCTGGCCATGGGGGAGCTGGCGGGGTGTCCAGACAGAGGGAGCAGCAGGTGCAAAGGCTCTGAGGTGCAGGTGAGCTCAGTGACAGAGAGACCCCCTTCTTCCAGAAAGGATTCCCTATAGCTTCAGAGACAAGAGGAAATCTCCGCATGGGTTGTGGCTCTGGGACTGCCACTGTTCGGCTGTGTGATCCTGAGAAGTGGGTCCCCATCTCTCATGTGCACAACTCTGCTATCCCTCGTCTATCCTCAGCACCATGAAGAGGGGGCTCTTGCAGCCCTGAGGTCCCTGCTTTGATTGGCCCCTGTGCCCCTACCTCCTGGTGATGCTCACATACTGGTCTATTTGTCTGAGGTGCATGGAAATATTTGAGTTCTGTTAGGTAGACCTGAATTCAAATACCCAGTTCAACTTCCACTTACTTGCTGTGTGGCCTTACCCCATCTGCTTTGCCTCTCCAAACCTCAGATTGTCCACAACAAGGAAACAGTATTGCTTGTGATGAAATGAGTGCAGAGTGGGCACTCAGGGCATGCTCGCCCCTCTAAGTAAGTATTCACATTTCAGAGGAAAGACTCATTAATCCAAAGAGAGATTCTCTAGAGATAGAATTTTAGGCACTGTGGTGACCAGGATGAATGCATGGTTAAGGAGGGGATTTTCTTATAGGCCAGATCCTGGCAAGGCCTTCTGAGTTCAGGCTCTTCCCCCAAATTCATTCATTCAGCAAACTGAGTCAACAAGCATTTAGTGTGGCGACATCCTCCTAGGGCCAAAGCCTGTGCTGGGTGCTGGGGACGTGGTGGTGGAGTTAATAGATGAGATCACTTCTTCTGGGATTAGGAGTCTGGAGAGGGACATAAGGAAAGGGGTGGTTCGATGGGAATCACGTGCCAACTAGGGAGGCGTGAGGGTTGCTGAGAGCTCAGAGAAGGGACTCCTGTCCTCATCTGGGAATCAAGGAAGGCTTTCTGGAGGAGGTGACTCGGAAGTCAAAGTGGGCCAAATGGCTGTGTGTGTGTGTGTGTGCAGTGGGGAAGGGATGTGCACTGCATGAGAATGTTCCAAGAACAAGAGGTGGGGTCAGCAATGTGGAGAAAAGCGTGTGGTGGCACGTGCTGGATGTAAGACTGAGTTGGGCCTGACAGGTGAAGGGAAGAGAGACAGCCACCAGGTCGTGTCCCTACAGGCCCCACTGGGACTTCTGTGGGCTGCGCTGGAGGGCTCTGAACCCCTGAGCCTCTATGGCAGAGTGCTAGGGTGCCAGTCACCCACTCTCCTCCCTGCTCCAGGAGCTGTCAGTCCCCATCTCAGGGAGGCCCTGACTGAGCTCTTAGCGCGGGGTTGTGAAAACCCTGGAGCTGGAGTTTGGGCTGGGACTCCAGATGCTGTGTTGGCCACCAGCTGGCAGGGTGACTTGAGCAAGCTAGGTAACTTCTCTGGATCTCAGTTCCTCACCTATAAAATGAGGGCAATAAAAGTACTGCCTCCAAGACCGGTGTAGGGATTAAATGAGATAATGTGTGCCAAGGCCTGAAAGTAGGGCCTGGCACAGAGCACATGCTTCATCAATGCCAGCTATTATGGTTACTGCAGTCATGGTGGTCATGGTTACCTGCTGCGCCTGCACTGGGTGCAGAATTGCTGATCAGTGTGGAGACTGTGTCCTCTGGAAGCTCGCCACCTGCCCTGCCAGGAGGTGACCTGCCTGCCTACACATGACTGTACTCCCCCGCCGTGGGCACTGGCCTTAGGCACTGGCTCTGAGAACACTGGCTTTGGAGTCTGATGGGCCTGGTGCCAGGTACTGGCCAGTGACCTTGAGGAGTCCCTCACCTTGCTGAGCCTTGGCTCGTTCCTTTGTGCCATGGGGGTGTCCGTGGCCCTACCTGATGGTGAGTGAGAGGCAGCGAGGAGGTGCTACTAAAGGGCCGGCTGGTGTAACAGCGCAGCTGTTTCTGACCACATGCTGCACGCAGGAAGAAACACATGCTTCAGACCCAAGTGACCTAGAGAATGTCACCCTCCCTCTTGGGGGCTCGCTTTCTTTCTTTTCTTTCTTTCTTTCTCTCCTTCCTTCCTTCTTTCTTTTTCTTCCTCCCTGCCTCCCTCCCTCCCTCCCTCCCTCCATCTCTCTCTCTCTTTCTCTTCTTTCTTTCTTTCTTTTCCTTTCTTTCTTTCTTTCTTTTCTTTCTTTCTTTTCTCTTTCTTTCTTTCTTTCTTTCCTTTTTCTTTTTTGAGATGGAGTTTTGCCTTATTGCCCAGGCTGGAGTACAGTGGTGCAATCTTGGCTCACTGCAGCCTTCACCTCCTGGGTTCAAGTGATTCTCCTGCCTCAGCCTTCTGAGTAGCTAGGATTACAGGCATGCGCCACCATGCCCCACTAATTTTGTATTTTTTCATAGAGACAGAATTTCTCCATATTGGTCAGGCTGGTCTCGAACTCCCAACCTCAGGTGATCCCAAAGTGCTGGGATTACAGGCATGAGCCACTGTGCTTAGCCTGGAGGCTAATTTTCATACCTGTAAAATGGGACTATCAGCTGTGATACACTCTGCTGGGGTTCTAGCAGAGTTAGCTGGTCCGTAAGTTTGACCTGGTCCAGGTGTTTGCTATGTGATATTGGGCTAGAGACAACCTCTCCGAACCTCAGTTTCCATGCCTGCAAACGGGCAATGTTCGCCTCACAGGATCTTTCAAGGCTTCCATTAGCCATTTTTTTTCATTCAACAAATATTTATGGAGTTTCTATCACATGCCAAGTGCTAGTGTAAGCATTGGGGACGTAACAGTGAACCTAACAGAACGTGGTCACTGCTTCACACATGTTATCCTCCAGTGCAGGAGACAGATACAAAAGGAGCTAACAGACAACTAAGGTTAATTTCAAATGGGTGATTTGTAGTACGGATAGGGTGGGTGCAAGGCCTGGCTTTGCCAAGGTATCAGGGAGGGGCCTCTCCGAGGCCTGAATGGGAAGGAGCTGGCTGTGGGAAGGGTAGTTAAGGCAGAGGGCAGGGAAAGTGTAAAGGATTTGGGGCAGGAATAAGACTCCTTCCCTCTCCCCAAAGCTGGAACATTCCAGATCATCTCCTGGCAGCAGGTGGAGGTGGCTGAGAAGGCAGAGAGGCTGGAAGTTCCTTCTCTCAGATCTGGAACTGCTGCCCAGCTAGGTGCTGTAATCCCAGCACTCTGGGAGGCCAAGGCTGGTGGATCACCAGAGGTCAGGAGTTCAAGACCAGCCTGGCCAACATGGTGAAACCCCATCTCTACCAAAAATACAGAAAAAAAAAAAAAAATAGCTCAGCCTAGTGGTACACGCCTTGATCCCAGCTACTTGGGAGGCTGAGGCAGGAGAATCACTTGAACCCAGAAAGTGGAGGTTGAAGTGAGCCAAGATCACGCCACTGTACTCCAGCCTGGGTGGCAGAGCAAGACTCTTTCTCAAAAAAAAAAAAAAAAAAAAAAAGAACTGCTGCCCACAAGGCAGGCCCTGTGGGGTGGTGGGCATCATGGGCAGCCAGGGAAGACCAGGTTTGTCTTGGGCCTTAAGTGAGCTGGGCTATGCAGGCAGGAGGCTGGGCTCCAAGCTGTAGGAGCAGGCAGGGTGGAGCTCACTGCAGGGCACAGCCAGGCTGCCAGCCGAGAGCTGACTGAACCTACCTGGCACAGAGACCCTGGGCCTAGTTTAGGAGGGGTGTGGTGGGGGGCAAGGGAGCTGGTGCTTATTCTCCCTCACCCCAGGCCCAAGGATGCCTTGGCCTTTCTCAGCCCACCTACCCCTAGGCCAAAGGTTCTTTGAGATGACCCTTTACATGTGCACCCACATACTCACACTCATAGACTTGACCCTTGTAGAGACAACTCCATCATGAACATAGAGGCATAGACATATACATTCATTCATGCAGCCAGTCAGACCCAAACAGACCCAGGCATGACCCGAGGAAACCCCATTTCTAGCGGGAGAGACTGACAGTGGCCTAATGATCACACCATGAAATGTGCAAACCCAACAGGTAAATCCATAAAGGCCCAGGACAGGCTTCTGGAAAAGCTGGTCAGGTTGGGAGCAGCTCCTGGTCTGGGGAGGGGTCTCTGGAAGACTGAATACAGACACAGCACCAGAAATGTGATGCAGGCGGATGGGAAGGGGTTGGCAGGCAGGGGCACAGCACGTGCAGAGGCCTGGAGGTAGGAAGGAGCATCTCGGGTTTGAGGAGCGGAAGGAGTCTGGGGAAGGAGAAAAGAGGCCCTGGATGAAGCCAGAGACATTGGGCGGGTGGGAGGGGGCCGGGGATGGGGAGCAGACACGCAGGGCCTCGTGGGCCACGTGAGGCAGTCGTGTCTGGATCCTGCTCTCAGCGGGAAGCCATTGGGCCTTCTAGGCAGGTGGGTGGCGTGATCAGATCCAAACATGCAACACAAGCGCTTTCCCTCCTACACCCATTCACGCTCCTGCCGGGGCCTCCCATCTCCATTCTCACCCACAGAGTCACACACACCCTCTCGCACTGCCAGGCAGAGCTGCAGAACACCCGGTGCCGACTCCCAGGAAAAGTGTCAGACGCCGCCCCACCCACCGGCTGAGTCTGTGCAGCAGGGCCCTCTGGTCCAGCTGGGGTGGATTCTTTGCTCACTCCACATCAACACAGATGTGTGCGTGCCCCCCGCCCGCCCCCACACGGGTGAGGTCATAACTCTCCTCTACACATGCACAGTGGCTTCTGGCTTAGGGGGTCTTTCACGTGTGTTCTCTCATTGAATGCTCTCAGCAGCCCTGCCGGGAGAAATTCTCAACACCGTTTTATAACCGAGGAAACAGAGACTCGGAGAGGTGAAGGGACTCTCCCTAGACCACACACCTAGAGCTTGGCACAGGCAGGATTTGAACTCAGGTCTGTCTGACTTCCAGGTCTTGTTCGCTGGCCCATCTAGACTCAGGCACACTCAGGTGTGCTTGTCACTTTTCCAGGCTGTCACTGAGAAGGTGACAAATGACCTTCAATGCCAAATCCATCCACAAACAGGCTGATCAACACAGTAAATTATTTAGAGCTCCAGGGAAGGGCCTGGGCCAGCACGTGCCCACCTGCCTGGTGACCCTGAGGCCTCTGGGGGTAGTGCCAGGGGTGGGGCTGGGCACCTGCCAGCCTGGGGCAGCTCAGGGCATGGAGCCCGTGCCAGAAGCAGAGCCTACATTTGCATTTACAAATGAGGTAGACAGCTCTGTCCCCACACACGGTCACCTGGCTGACCTGGCTTGCCGGACCTAACAGCTGAGATCCAGGACACATCCCTGTGCGCAGCTGCCTGGGTCGCTTCTGGGCTGCCTCTTCTCTTCCCTGACCCTCAGAGCAGGTTGCCTAATGCCTAATGTAGGAGAAAGAGTGTGGGCTTGGGAGCCAGCCAGAACAGGAGTGCAACCCAGCTCTGTCACGCCTGGCTCGGGGACACTGGTCATGGTGTTTAATCTCTTTTGGTGTTAGCGTCTCCCCCTTGGAATAAGGGGTGAGTCACACCTCCCTCTCAAGGTGTTGGGAAAGGGTAAAGCAGTCAGGTGCTCAGAGAGCTGATTCATGGTAAGTGTTCAGCTTTCTAAAATCTTTCATTTTTTTCTGATTACACAAATACTAAGTGCTGGTTATAGACAAACCATGCGGAAAAGAATTTGCCACAGAAGGCAGAAGTTGCTAGTGGTCCTGCTTCTCAGAGATAAGCTATGTAAACTTTGTTTTTATGTTTTTGTTTAAAAAGAGAGAGGACAGACAGATAGAGCCCAACTGGGCTTCATCCCACTCCAAGTTCTGAGGGCTTTGGGGCCTCAAGGTCCCATACTCAGCAAACCCCTTTTCTCTCTCTCTCTTTTTTTTGAGGCAGAGTCTTGCTCTGTCACCCAGGCTGGAGAGCAGTGGCATAATTTCGGCTCACCACAACCTTCTCCCAGGTTCAAGTGATTCTACTGCCTCAGCCTCCCAAGTAGCTGAGATTACAGGCATGTGCCACCATGTCCAGCTAATTTTGTATTTTTAATAGAGATGGGATTTCACCATGTTGGTGAGGCTGGTCTCAAACTCCTAACCTCAAGTGATCCACTCACCTTGGCCTCCCAAAGTGTGCTATACAGTCATGACCATTGCACCCGGTGGGTTTTTTGGTGTTGTTGTTGTTTTCGTTTGTTTGTTTTGGAGACGGGGTCTTGCTCTGTCACTCAGGCTGGAGTACAGTGGTTTGATGATCTTGATCTTGGCTCACTGCAGCCTCAACCTCTCAGGCTCAATCAGTCTACCCACCTTAGCCTCCTGAGTAGCTGGGACTAAAGGCATGTACCACCACACCTGGCTAAGTTTTGCGGGGTTTTTTTTTTTCCCGGTAGAGATGGGGTTTTGCTACATTGCCCAGGGTGGTCTTGAACTCCTGGGTTTAAGTGATTCGCCCACCTTGGCCTCCCAAAGTGCTAGGACTACAGGCCTGAACCATGACTCCCAGCCAGCCATGTAAATTTTGACATGTAATTTTAAATTTTTGCAAATGAGATTTTTGTCATGTGCAGCTTGCTCTATTCACTTAACAGTATGCCTCAAATCCTCTTTTCCATCAGGACTAAAGACCTTTGTCATTGCTGTATAATATTTCATGGTTTGATATATTTAACCAGTCTCCTTGTAACAGGCATTGGAGTGGCTTCCAGATGTTTGCAGTTGCAAACTGCGCTTCATGACTGTTTTTTCTTCATATATTTTTATGCATTCGTTTAAGTATTTCTGGAGAATAAATGCCTAGAAATAGGGTTGCTAGACCAAAGAGTATGCACATTGGAATCTTTAACAGGAGTGGTCAAACATCCCTAAGAAGTGGTGGCAATCTCTGTGCCCCCAGCAGATCTGGGAAAGTCTGTTCCCTTTTGGGAATTCATCCATTGCCTCTGCCCTCAGCCACGGGGATCCTAGAGTCATCAAGAGGCACAGAATTCCAGATGTGGGGACGGGTGCAGTGGCTCACGCCTGTAATTCCAGCACTTTGGGAGCCTGAAGCAGGTGGATCACTTGGGTCCAGGAGTTTGAGACCAGCCTGGGCAACATGGTAAAACCCTGTCTCTTCAAAAAATAATTTTAAAAAATTAGCTGGATATGGTGGCATGCACCTGTGGTCCCAGCTGCTTGGGAGGCTGAGGTGGGAGGATCGCTGGAGCTGAGGAGGCAGACATTGCAATGAGCTGAGATCTCACCACTACACTCCAGCCTGGGTGACAAAGTGAGACCCTGTCCCCCCACCACCACTACCAAAAAAAAAAAAGGAATTTCAAACGTGGGAGATGCCTTGAGTCCTCTAATGAACCCCCACCACGCCTCCCGTTCCCACACCTTGGGATCTCCCTGGCTGCACCTCTGAGAAGCTCACCCTGTCTTTGCTTGATGGGGAGCTTGGTACCTTACATGGCAGGTTGCCTTACTCTTTTTTTTTTTTTTTTTGAGACAGAATTTCCCTCCGTTGCTCAGGCTGGAGTGCAGTGGTGTGATCTTGGCTCATTGCAACCTCCGCCTCCTAGGTTCAAGTGATTCTCCTGCCTCAGCCTCCCGAGTAGTGGGATTACAGGAATGTGCCACCACGCCTGGCTAATTTTTGTGTTATTAGGAGAGACAGGGCTTCTCCATGTTGGTCAGGCTGGTCTCGAACTCCTGACCTCAGGTGATCTGCCCACCTTGGCCTCCCAAAGTGTTGGGATTACAGGCATGAGCCACCATGCCTGGCCTAGATTGCTTTACTCTTGGGCAGCTGTGTTTGTCCCGTCATTTCTACCTTCTCACAACTTCCACCTAGGAGTCTTGTCTCAGTCCTCAGGCGCCTACAGAGGAAGGAGGAAAGGGAGGAAAAGAAGGGAAGGCCAGGAAATGCTCATGGTTAATTCTAAGCACTTTACACATATGAACTCATTTAACCCTCGGAGGTTGGCACTGCTATCCCCAGTTTATAGATGAGGAAACTGAGGTTCATAGTGGTTAAGTAACGCGTTCAAAGTCACACAGCTGTTATGTAGCTGAGTTAGGATTCGTACTCAAGGATCCGGCTCCAGAGCCCACGCTGATGCTACACTGCCTCTCCAGAAAGCTGCTGTAATTTATTGAGCACCTACTGTGTCCTCAGCTCTAGGCTAGTCAGGTTGTCCATATAATACCTAATTTGTTCCACAACCTTGCAAAGTTGGTGTTACTCTCCCATTCTGTAGCTGAGGAAACTGAGGCTCGGAGAAGAGAAGCAACTTAGATGAGTCTAAGGTCCCGTCCACCAGGGACAGCCCTTCTCCAGGGTTCTGCCTCCAAACAATCCTTGATGGACTCAGTTTCCAGTTTCTCATCCTCTCATTCGCCCTCTGTAGGATGGGAAAGCCGGCCTGTGACGCAGTTTTCAGTAGGGAAACTGAGGCTTGGAGAGGCTATGGTGGCTTGATCCTGCACCCACTGTGATTTAGAGGCAGAGCCAGGGTTTCTCCATGTCACCTTTGGTTAAGAGATGGTGGCCTTGTCTCTCCCTGTGGGGAGTTCGCCTTGGCCTGGGAGGCCACCCCGCCTGGGGAGTTGTGAGCGGCAGGGGCTTCTGCTCACCAGCCTGGCCTGGAGTCTATGAAGCTGCAACCCCAGCCTCAGCTAGGGCTGGTGCAAGTGGGAGGGAAGGATCAAGCAAGGCCTCAGCGCTGGGGTCTCACTGTCTAGACAGCGAAGCCAGGGGCGCCTCAGGAACAGTCCAGGCAGGTATCTCTGGGGCTCTGCTTTGAGATGGGGGAGGCCTGGCTCAGCCCACTCTGATGCGAACACCCAGCACCATTGTCCAGTCCAGAGCAGACCTCAGGATGTGTTCTGAATGAATGATTGAGCATAGGAATGAAGGGCAGATGGGGGAGTGAGTGGATGACCAACTGGGTGAGTGAGCAAAGGAATGCCTGGAGCTCAGAGAAGGGAGACCCCCTGGGCTGCGGAGGCTGGGGAGGGACGATGAGGTCAATGTGGGGAGCAGGGAGAGACGGGAAGCGTAGGCAGCTGTATTGCCGCTGACGGGCTGACGGGTGCTGGGAAGGTCGCCCTAGCCCACCCCTGCCCATCGGGAGCTGTGTCCTGCGCGGACGTGGGCAAGGGGCAGAGCAGCTGGGGCTGAGCTTTGGGGTGGAAGCTTGGAAGTCACGATCTCCATCTAGGCTTCGGTTTTCTTCCGGGTAGAATGGAGATAAGGCTACTGCTCTGTGTTCCCCAGGAGGCTGTTAGAGGGTTTATGGCGAAGGCAGTTTGTAAACTGTAAAGCGCTGGGCTGAGGAAGCAGATGGTGTTGTTCCCCAGCAGGAAGAGGCCCTGTGGCCAGGTCATCTCAGAGTCACTCCTCCTCCTTGCCCCAGTGCAGGGGAGGATGACTGCAGTTCAGTCCACACTGAAGTCCAGGGGAGATGGGAAGGGTCACGTTTTGGCCACAGTGGGGCCTGGGCCACCGGGGCAAGGGAGACAGACGCTGGGCAGACCTGGTTCCCAGGAAAATGGGCAGCCTGGTTCCCAGGTGTTGTGCCCGGGTGGGGATCAGTCCTGTGACCGCCTCTCTGGGCTGCCAACCTGTTATTTGTTCAGGAGGCCTCTGCCTGGCCCAGCTCCGGGATCCGGGTGTCCTGGTGTGCAGCCAGCATGGGGCAAGGGTGGGGGCCCCATGTGCCACCTTCCTGCCCACCTCTCTGCCCAGCTTAGAGCCTGAGTCCCCCACCCCCACCCCCAGGGGGACCCTGCCAGCTCTGCCACCTGGTAGCTGTTGAGGCCCTTGGCCCATTGTGAAGCCTCACTAAGCCTCTGCCTCCTTATCTCTGAAACGGGTGAAGACAGCAGCCCAAGGTCAGGGTTGTTGTCATAAGGATTAAATGACATCACAGCTCCTGCTTGGCAAACAGTCCCCCCGCCCCTCCCCTACCCTATCCCCACGCTCCCTCTAGCGTCCTGGGAGAGGTCAGAGGTGCCCGGGGAAAGGGGACACAGGAGCCACCCGTGCCTGTGCCTGGCTGCCTAGGCTCCCAGTGGGCCGGGAGGAGGGGGCCAGGCTCCCCAGACCTAACTTTGGAAACTTGCTCAACTGGCTGCCCCAGCCACCTTCCCTGGCACCTTGGCAGGGACAGGGGTGAGCCAAGGAGAGGGCAGTGCCGGCTGGTTGAGCTCAGAAAACAATGGGCCTCTGTGGCCCCCCTGAGAGGGGGCAGTTCCGGGGCAGCCACTTGGTTCTGGTTTTAGGAGAGTTGAGTCCCCTCAGACCCAATGCCCATGGCTGGGAGACCTGGCTCTGGCAGCCCCCCCGCCCCCATCCAGAGGAGCCTCTCTCGGGGTTGCCCTCCACAGCCCCCTTCTCACTGTGAGGTCTGTGCCCTAGCCCTCATCCTTCACCCCACATGAATCTCCAGCTTGGTAGAACCAGGTTGGTCTCCTGGTATCCAGGTTGGAAACCAGGGATACCCCAGGGAACTGGGCCCAGGCCTCCCCCTCCTGGCTTCTGGTGACCAGTTCTGGACTGGCCGGAACCCCTCAGGCCCCTGTTCCAGGCTGCCCCCCACCCAAATTCTTCTCTGCCCTGTGTTCATTGGCTACCCGAACCCTTCCCCCACTCTCCTGGACCACCCCTCCTTTCCGTGGCTGGTCTCCCAGCATGCGTGCAGTGGGCAGCCATCCTCAGGGTGGGCTCCTCCTACTCTTACTCCAGGCACTGTCACCTGTCCAGATCCCCACTCCCCTGCTCCTGGTCCCAGTCTCCTTGCCTTGACAGTCCTGTGCCACCTGCCCTGGCCACCAGATTTTCACGTGGCTAAGTTGAATTTCAAAGTGTCAATGGTTCACTAGGCAGAAAAACACGAGAAGGCACCCCCAGCAGAGTCAGGTAGGTGCCTGTGAACAGTGTGGCTGGTTAGAAAAGCTGCATGCAGCCTGGGGAGGTTAGGACAGAGCCAGGACAGGCGGCTGGAACAGGACAGGAAAGGGGAGGTATGAGGGTGAGGCTAGAGGGAGTCAGCAGGGGCCAGACCCGCTGGGAGACCACCATCCAGGGCAGCTGTCTCTGGGGGGCCAAAGGGCCAAGCCCACTACCCAGGATGGCCCCACCATACTTCTGGTGCCCTGAAAGGGTTGGGTTCTCCAGGAGAGTGGCCAATAATAACAAGTACTTTACAGCAACTCCATGAGGTGGGTACATCATCACTCATTTTGCAGATGAGAGAAAAAGACAGGACCCTCTCGTCTCCCCTCCAGCTGGTTAACAGGTGAGACGCACGCCAGGGAAGCGTCTGACCACCTGTGCTTGGTCTCCCTGCCCCCACCATTCCTGGGTCTGATGTTCTGTTGGTTGGTTTGTTTCCATTGTAGAGACAGGATCTTGCTCTGTCACCCAGGCTGGAATGCAGTGGCACCGTCGTGGCTCACTGCAGCCTGGAACTCCTGGCTCAAGTGATCCTCCCACCTCACCTCCTGAATGGCTGGGACTATAGATGTGAGCCACTGTACTGGGCTAGTTTTTTAAATTTTTTGTAAAGATAGGGTCTCACTTTGCTGCCCAGGCTGGTCTTGAACTCCTAGCTTCAAGTGTTCCTCCCACCTCAGCCTACCAAAGTGCTGGGATTACAGGCATGAACCACTGAGCCTGGGCTGGCCCTGCTGTTTTGCAGAGAATAGAACTCCCTTGAGATCTGCCCGCCCTGCACTGGTGGAAGGCCACTGTTCTTAGCCTTGATCTGCTGCCCAATGCCCTACTGGGTCTTGGTTTGAGGTCGTGGTTTCACCTCTCCAAGCCTCAGTTTGCCCTTCTGGGAACTGGGGATCCTAGTGACTGCTTATCTCCACTCCAGTTCCGGTTAGAGTCCCAGGAGTGAACAAATAAAGGCTTTTGAAAAGTACAAAGAGCTGCACTCACGACGGTATGATTATTATTGTTACCTTGATGCAGAGATAAGGGAGGGGGAGGAGGTGCAGTGACAGTTGCCAAGAAACCTGGGAGCTGTCAGCAGCGGCTTCCGGCCGGGCACATCCCACTCAGGAGCTGGGCCCTTCCCCCACACCCCTGCGTCACCCTTTCCCTGGTAAAGATGGGTGCTCCCCCCAAGAGGGAGAGGATCTGGGGCTAGCCTGGCTGGCCGCCACACAGCCACAGGGGCTGAAGGTGACCCCGGGATGTGCCTGGCCTGGACTCCAGGTTGGCTCCAGCTTTCCATGTGACCTTGGGCAAGTCGCCTCCTCTCTGGCTGCTCCCATTTCATGTGTCAGAGGAGGCAGCGGGCAGGTCTCCAGGACAGACAGGGCAGAGCTGGAGCTGGGCCGAGGGAAGGCACTTGGCAGTGGCTGCAGGAGCCAGGGCCGTGATGGGAGGTCACTGGGGCAAGAGGCCAGGTGATGGGACTGAAGGCCTGGGCGGAGGGCAGTGGGATGCACGCTGTGGAAGGGACCAGGACTAGAGTCGCACCTCAGCCCTGCCCTTTCCCTAGTATGAGACCTGGGGCTTGTCACTGAACCTCTCTGAGCCTCAGTTTTCTCATCTGGAAAAAGGCGTTTGTAAATCTCATCTGGATTTTTAAAATTTTTTTTTAGGGGGTTTCGCTCTTGTCGCCCAGGCTGGAGTGCAATGGCGTGATCTCGGCACACTGCAACCTCCACCTCCTGGATTCAAGCGATTCTCCTGCCTCAGCCTCCCAAGTAGCTAGGATTATAGGTGCATGCCACCATGACTGGCTAACTTTTGTATTTTTACTAGAGATGGGATTTCACCATGTAGGCCAGGCTGATCTCAAACTCCTGACCTCATGATCCGCCCACCTCAGCCTCTCAAGTGCTGGGATTACAGGTGTGAGCCACTGTGCCTGACCTCAACGGGATTTTTAAAAAGCTGCTGTGGTGACTGAATGAGACAATGCCATTGAAAGCTCCAGGGTGCTGCACAGATGAGACCACAGTCATGGCAGGGGGAAGGAGGACAGGTGAGAGTGCCCCATGTCCCCGCATGCTCTGGGCTCCTCCAGCTGCTGCCACCCAGGAGGAGTGCAAAGCATTTTAAGCAGAGCCAGGCCAGAGAGTTGGGAAGTTTTTGGAGACGTGGGGACGGGATAGAGAGTAGGGGGACCCCCATGATACGAACTGAATGGAGAAGACAAGGAGGAGACGGGGTGGGATAGGAGGGAGAAGGGGAGGGACAGAGGTTCGGGTTCATGAAGTGGGAGGAAACAACCACATTGTGGGAGGTCTGCAGAGGTCAGAGGAAGAAGGGGATTGATTGGGGGCGTGCTGGGAAAGGGGGGGCCGAGATGGAGATGCGCAAGCTGGAGAGGAGACGGGGCAGAGAAGGGCAGAGGGCTCGTGAGGAGCGGAGAGGCTTTCATTCGTTGCTTCAAAAGTATTTGTTGGGGCCAGGTGTAGTGGCTTACTCCTGTAATCCTAGTGCTTTGGGAGGTCAAGGTGGGAGGATCACTTGAGGCCAGGAGTTCTAGACCAGCCTGGGCAACACAGCAAGACCCCCATCTCAAGAAAAAAAGTTTTTTTTTTAAATTAGCCGAGCATGGTGACACACATCTGTAGTCCCAGCTACTAGGAGGCTGAGGGGGAAGGATCACTTAAGCCCAGTAGTTCAAGACTGCAGTGAGCCATGATCACGATGCTGCACTCCAACTTAGGTGACAGAGGGAGACCCCATTTCTTTCTTTCTTTTTTTTTTTTTTTGAGATGGAGTCTTGCTCTGTCGCCGAGGCTGAAGTGCAGTGGTGTGATCTCAGCTCACTGCAACCTCTGCGTCCCAGGTTCAAGTGATTCTCCTGCCTCAGCCTCCTGAGTCGCTTGGATTACAGGTGCACACCACCACCTCCGGCTAATTTTTGTATTTTATAGTAGAGATGGGGTTTCACCATGTTGGCCAGGCTGGTCTAGAACTCCTGACCTCTGGTGATCCACCTGTCTAGGCCTCCCGAAGTGTTGGATTATAGGTGTGAGCCACCACGCCCAGCCTAAGACCCCATTTCTTAATAACAACAGCAAAAGGCCAGGTGCAGTGGCTCATGCCTGCAATCCCAGCACTTTGGGAGGCTGAGGTGGGAGGATCGCTTGGACCCAGGAGTCCAGACCAGCCTGGGTAGCAAAGGGAGACCTCATCTCTATTAAAATTAGCTAGGCGTGGTGGTGCCTGTAGTTCCAGCAATTTGGGAGGCTGAGAGGGGAGGATGGCTTGAGCCTAGGAGTTTAAGGCTGCAATGAGCTTTGATCATACCATTGCATACCAGCCTTGGCAGCAAGAGCAAGACCCTGTCTCAAAAAAAAAAAAAAGAAAAAGAAAAAAGGATTTATTGAGCAACTGCTATTTACTAAGCAGCTATAGCGTAGTGTTAAGGGCACTACAACCAGATGTTAGGGGAGATAAAATCTTCAGACTCATTTACTGTGTGTGATCTTGGACAGGTTACTTAACCTCTCTGTGTCTTAGTTCTCTCCTTTGAAAAATGAAAATTAAATGAGTTAATACAATAGAGTAGTAAGCTCTGTATCAGCTGTGCCTGCCGTTGCTGTTGTTACTATTATTATTGCCTTTCCAACTTGACTTGAGGTGCTTGGCCGTCTCTTTGACCCCTGGAAGTCGGAAGGCTCTGTGAGGGTCCTCAGGATTGGCTTCACATGTTATAAAGTTCAGATCTTGGGCTCCAGAGTCAACAAACCTGTGTCCAAATGCCTGCCCTGCCTCATTGCCTGTGTGACCTTGGGCAAGTTAATGCATCTTTCTGAGCCTCATGTGGAAAGCAGGCAGTTTCTGAGCATCTGTTTCATTGGGGAGCTGTGGGGATTAAATGAGATTATGCAAGATGCCCAGTAGGACGTGGCTGTGTCAATCCTGTCCCTCTTCTACCCCTTCAGGGCTGGGGATGGACAGGCAGGCAGCGCCCAGAGCCTCCAGTTTCCTCCTCTGTCCCCATCCTGGAGCCTCTCCCTTCCCCTGCCCTTTAGGGCCTCAGCAGTGGCTTTTTAGGTGGAATTGCCTTCGTGGGCAGGATTCTGGCCAACCTGGAACTGTAGAACCAAGGACCCTAGAATGGGGTCCCAGGTGGAAGCCAGAGCACCCTGGCCTTCCGAGGCCTCCCTGGTTCTGTGCTCATGAGCAACCCTGAGTGAAATGGATACCTGCACATGCAGAGCTGAATCATCCTCTCTGGAGCTGACGGGTGGGGAGACACAAAAGCTCCCTCCTTTTGGGGAACTCATGACCCTCTCCTCCATGGAATCTATCCCATCTCACATCCCCCAGCTCTGAGAGTGACTCTCCCAGAGTTCCCAAATTTCCGGGCTTGGGGCTCTCCCTGACTTCAGACTCTTTCTCTTCCAGGAGGAGTGATGGGCAGACTGAGGCAGAGAGGGTTCTGGAAGGGGGTTTGTCAGGGACTGCTGCATGACTATCATCTGAGCCTAAGGGAGGACAGAAGGGCACCGCTGGACTAGCCTGATCACGAGCAACAGCCACCCCTGGGCAGCCACAGTCGCACCCAGATAGCACTGCCTCAGCCTCCCAAGTACCTAGGATTATAGATGCCGGTGACTGCACCCAGCCAATTTTTGTTTGTTTGTTTCTTTTAGTAGAGACAGGGTTTCCCCATATTGGCCATGGGTGGCCAGGCTGGTCATGAACTCCTGATTTCAGGTGATCCACCTGCCTCGGCCTCCCAATGTGCTGGGATTACAGGCGTGAGCCACCACACCCGGCCTGCCTGGAACCATCTCTATGGACCTCTCTTTAGTCCCCACCCTCCCCCTCGAGACTCTTCCCATGTTAGTGTACCCTGCAATGTGCATGAACCTGTGTGTAGGGACATTCTTTTGCTCACAATCCATCAGTGACTCCCAACCTTCATTCCTTCATTCAATCATTCAACAAATAGTGAAACTTGGGGAGCCAGAGTTTACCATGGACAAATGGTGTGAAAGCGTTCATTGAGTGAATACCCATGAGCTGCGAAAGCTCTGCGATGAATGTTTTTGGAAACTGAGGCTGAAGAGGCTGTGCCACTAACTCAAGGTCACCTAGCCAGTCAGTGCCTGAGAATATCTCCCCGGCACTGATGGGGGCCACGGGCTTGAAATGCCACTGCCACCATATCTATCCTTGTGGGTCAAGCACTGCCCAGTGTAGACCCCTCTTGTAAGATGCCATCACTCCTGGGAGGTGGAGAGGCCTCCAGTGCGTAAGTAGGGCTGTGGATGGTTCCTCTGGGCCGTTTCTCCTGCTGGCATAGCTGGGCTGAGAGGAATTAGAAGGGAGGCTCAGAGCTTTCTCATCTTCTTCCTGGCCCAGGCTCTTACTGGTCCTTCCCCTCTTGGGGTGTGGTAGCCCCAGTTCTGCCTGACTCAAGCCCACTGTAGGCTACCAGGGATCATCTGACTCACCCTCGAGGGACCAACCTCTCTGGATGGGACCTGAGCGGGTGTGCAGCCACGTCAGGGTGGCCTGAGGCAGCAGCGGAAGCCAGGCCTGCTTGCCCGGCCCTGGGTCCCCTGGATCCCGGGAACCACTGGGCATTTCCTCTCCCTGCCCCAGAGGTGGCCTCAGCAGGCTTTTTAGGGTGACAGGAGCTGACTTCACCCTTACCAGACCTGCTTTTTTTCCTTAGGGATGGGTGTGGGTCTAGGCAGAGAATCCAGGCTTGGAGTCAGGCAGGTGTCACACAGATGCTAGCTGTGTTGCCGGCCGGCTGTGTGACCTATGTGCACAGCTGGGTCCTGTCCATAAAGTGGAAATACCGGTGTGGTGAGGAGGCTGTGCTCTCAGGCTTGGAATGAGGGCTCAGCACAGGGCCTGGCACGTAGTAGGCCCAATGAGTGTCAGTTATCGTCACAGTCATGCGTAATAGTGGTAGCCCCAGTAGCCTCTCAGTGCCAAGGCGGCTGCTCCCAGAGGCTCAGGAGGGCTCCATTGTAGAGGTGGGGTGCCCTGCTTAGTCCAGAAAGCTCATCCTCCATAGCAACCCTCAGTGCCCCTGCCTCAGGCTACTCATCTTCAGAGTGGGTCACTGCTTGGCTGGAGGCCTAACGGAGAGCTTGGGGACAGACACTGTCTCTCTGATCTCCGGGGGAAGGAGAGCCTGTGTGACAGCCCTGCTCATGAAGCCCCTCCACTACCTCCTCTTGGGGAACCCATGACCCCCTCCTCCATGAAATCTATCTTCCCTTGCATCCCCCAGCTCTGAGAATGACTCTCCCAGAGTTTCCAAATTTTTCAGCTTGGGGCTCTCCCTGACCTCAGACTCTTTCTTTTCCAGGAGGAGTGATGGGCAGAACCAGCGCTTCCCTCAGGCACTAGACCTGTCACGAGTGAACTTAGTTCCCTCCTATACTGCTTCACTCTACCCTAAGGTGAGTGTCCCCCTCCACACCTGTGCCCCAGTCTGCCCCCTACCCCCACACATGCCCAGGGCTGAGAAGGGCCCAAGAATGCCTTTGGGGCAAAGGTAAAGTTTTCAGGCAGATGCCGATGGTGTTTAGCTCTAGGGGGATGCCACTCCTGAGCCCTGGGTGAGGCTGGTGCGGTCGCAAAGGTTGAACCAGGGTAGACTGTAGACTGTTGCGGGGAGGGGCTTAGGGCGAACCTAAGCGAAACAGCCGGGAATAAACCAGCCCCCAGCTAGGGTTCATCATCTCCACAATCACATCACCATCAGTCTCCTCATCTGTAAACTGGGCGCAATGAGAGGACCCACTTCACAGGGTCATTGTGAAGATTAATGCAAAGTACAGGCAGGGCAGCCCAGGCACAGCATCTGGCACAGAGCAAGAGCCCTATCAATGAGCTTGTGTCATTATCGTTAAAATCAAACATTTGCCCAGTACCTGCTCTTTAGGCCAGGCCTTGTGCTGGGTGCCAAGGGGCCAGAAACGATCTGATACAGATCCTGCTCTCAAGAGCCACAGTCCAGTAAAATGATAGATAACTGAGCAATGTATGCAGAGCATCAAATAGCAGAAATAACCGCTGATATGTGTTGAGACTTATTGTGTGCCAAGTGAGTACTTAATGCTTTGTTTGCAGTATTTCATCTCATCCTTGAACTATGCAATAGCCACTTTGATCAGTCCCATTTTGCAGGTGAGAATATTGAAGCTCAGAGAGGTTCAGTCACTTCCCCAAAGTCACTGAGGTTGGATGTGGTGGGGCCATGACCGGATGCAAGCTGTCAGACCAGAAGGCCTGGTGTTAGGGCCTCTCTGATACAGGGGTGATAAGCTCTCTCTCTCTCTCTCTCTTTTTTTTTTTAATACAGAGTCTTGCTCTGTTGCCCAGGCTGGAGTGCAGTGGTGCAATCTAGGCTCACTGCAACCTCCGCTTCCTGAGGTCAAGCAATTCTCCTGCCTCAGCCTCCCGAGTAGCTGGGACTATAGATGCATGCCGCCATGCCTAGCTAATTTTTTTAATTATTATTTTAGTAGAGACAGGGTTTCACCGTGTTGCCCAGGCTGGTTGCAAACTTCTGAGCTCAAGCAATCCATCCGCCTCTACCTCCCAAAGTGCTGGGATTACAGGCGTGAGCCACCTTGCCCAGCTGACAAGCTCTCACTTTTGCAGTACTTTTTGCAGTTTCTAAAGCAGTTCCTCAGACATCATGCCTTGGGTAGCAGTCATTCTCTAGTAGAGGATCCAGGAACTCAGAGAAGTAAAGTGGTCTTCCCAAGGTCACACAGCCAGAAAACAGCAGAGGCAAGATCCACCAGGTTCCTCCCCGAGTCTGGCCTGGAATAAAGTCCAGGCACCTTGCCTAGGCTGGGAGGGCAGATGGCCAAGGAATGGTGTCCATGTGTGGGTTCACCACCTCCATGGGGGACCACGTGAGTGTGCTGGGAGCAGCAGAAGGAGGTTCCTGAGACCGACTCCTGTTTTCTCTGTCTGGGCAGCAGCCCAAGACTGGGCCATGAGGATCCGGGGCTTGGCAGGAAGGGAGAGACTCAATGGCAGCCCTCACTTGACAGCTGGGTTCATGAATGAAGCTCCTAGTCCCTCTCCCCCTGAGCATTTCAGGAGAAGGCCTGGGTTCTCACCAAGGGCTGTGTGCCCTTGGACCATAGCTTCCCCTCCCTGGTCCTCAGTCTTCCCATCAGGAGATGAGAGATAGAGCAGCCCATTGCTCTGGTCCCTGCCTGCTAGACAGCCTGGGGTTGGCCTTTTCTGATTACTGAAAAGCTGCCTTCCCTCGGGCTTCCTGGCCTCCACCCAGTCTGGCTGTAAGCCTCCGTCTGTGCCAACACAGCTCAGACAGCGGGCTCTGATCCTCCCCTTCCCGACAGCCCACCCCCACCTCAGAATTAAGGGAGTCTGTGGATCATCCTCCTTTGACAGGAGAGGAAACCAGGGGCTAGAGAGACTGAATGATTCATCTGGGTCTCCAGCAAGCTAGCGCTGGGCTGAGGGGACCCAGGCCTGTCACACCATCCCCCTCCCCTGGTGCTTCTAACTCTGTGCACATTTAAAACATTGACGGCATCCGTCTGAAGGGCAGGTGACCTTCCTCTGGCAGTGGCCAAATCCCTGCCCTTCTCCGGGCCTCAGTTTCCTCAACAGAAGTGACAGTTTCTTCTCTACCCACCTTGGCAGCTTGCAATTGGGTGAAAGTACTTTGGAAAGTAGAAATTAGGAAGCTGAGCTGTTATCAACATCATTACATTCCCAGGGCTGGACGGAGCACCCAGAAGGGACATTCTCCTCCCTTCAGGCCCCACATTTGTACAGGCATCCAGCTACCCAGGACCCTCCTACCCTTCCCCCTACAGGAGTTTCTCCACTCAGGGATTCAGAAACCTTCACACATGTACATACACAGCCTACCTACACCTACATACAGGGACATAGTCGCAGACACAAAACACAGCCACAGCCACGTGTCTGTAAATATAGTCAGAGACTTGCACATGTATACATGCATGAGATTCATATGTACAAACACAAATACCCATACCCAGGCATTCCCATACACACAGAAAGACAGCATGCCCATGTATATACAGCCATATCTGGTCATGGAGTCTCACACGCATGCACACATGGCTGCACACATATGTGCACACACCTTCCATGCCACCTGGGACACAGACATCTCTGGTGATATGAGCAGGCCTCCACTCCCCCGGGGGCCGTGTGGGAATGGATGTTTCTCTGGCTACATTTCGATGGGTGCCCGGAAGCACTCAGGACTGGAAGTGGCTGCATAAATCAATATTTGCTGCTGTTAATTATTAAAACCAAAGCTACACCGTGTCTGGAACACACATCTCCAGAGTTCCCACTGGCTCTCCAGGCCCAAACCTGATTGAAGGCCAGGTCTAGGGGGAAAGGGAGCACAGTGCTTTCCCTCTAGGAGCCCTTGGCTCTGGGGCTGGAGGGTGGTGGGCAGCCTCTGGCAGCTCTTGCAGGGAGCTGAACAGAAGTATGGCTGTGAGTTGGTGGGCAGCCCTGCCCCCACAACATCCAAAGCAGCTGTGTCTCCTTGGCCACAGTTCAAGAATCATTTGCTGTGTTCCCAACATCTGTCTGGAGGAAAGAGTAGCAAGGCCCTGTCCCTGTCCCTGTCCCTGCTGTACAGTGGCTATACCAGGCCAGGGACACACTGCAGGGTCAGCAGGAAGGTCCTACAGAGGCTATATATATATATATATATATATATTTTTTTTTTTTTGAGACAGAGTCTTGCTCTGTCGCCCAGGTAGGAGTGCAGTGGCACGATCTCAGCTCACTACAACCTCTGCCTCCCAGGTTCAAGTGATCCTGTTGCCTCAGCCTCCGGAGTAGCTGGGACTAGAGGCACCCACCACCACGCCCGGCTAACTTTTGTATTTTTAGTAGAGACGGGGTTTTACCATATTGGCCAGCCTGGTCTCAAGCTCCTGACCTTGTGATCTACCCACCTTGGCCTTCCATGGTGCTGGGATTAGAGGTGTGAGTCACCATGCCCAGCCAGAGGCCTTATATTTTACAGATGGGGAAACTGAGGTCCAGAGAGGAGGCAGGGACTCACTCAAGGCCACTCAGTAAGTTGCAGCTAGAACCCACACGTCCCGAAATCTACCTAGGCCCTTTCCTCCATACCACGGGCCTGGCAGCCCCTCCCCAGGTGCTGTGGCCATCTCCCCCAGAATCTGGGGCAGCTAGGGCAGGAGGAAGGGACGGAGCAGGTCAGCCACTGTCGGGCCTGGGAAGCAGGGTGAAGGAGAGGAGGAGGAAAGGGAGAGACCCCAAAGAGTGGGCCCAGGCCTTTCCCTGGCCTCCAGTTCTGCCTCTTCCTGGCTGTGTGGTCTCAGGCGAGCTATTTCACCTCTTGGAATCGGTTTTCTCATTTCTCAAATGGAGATGACATTTGTACCGCCTGGGCTGTGACGAGATTACGAGACATGCGAAGGGCCCAGAATTAAGTAGGTGCTCAAGAAAAGCCTTCTGTCTGCAAGGCAACCCTCTCCTCTTCCTGCCTGGCTTTACGCCGGACCCAAGAACCCCGTCCTTGATGCCCTGAGGCGGGGTACCCAGAGCCTGGGAAGATAGAGAAGGTGGGTTGGGGGTGGGCTGGGGAGAACCGAGTGGGCCGTCTCCCTCCGCCCCCTGGGGAACCCGAGGCACCCAAAGCTTCCAGCGGGCGGGCCGGAGCGCGCAGGCGCAGTGTCCCGGGGCCGCGGGCCGGGCCGCCCCGGGGGGCGTGGCCTCAGTACCCCCGCCCCGCCCCGCGCCGCCGGTACCTGGCGCCCCGCCCACTCCGGGTCGTGCCGCGGGGCGAGCCCAGCGCTGGTAGCGCCTCCACCAGGAGCCGAGAGCGCGGAGCTCGGCGCTGCGGGACCCGGGCCGGGCCGGGCGCGGGCCGGAGCCGGCCGGGCCAGCTGAAGTACCTCCCGGACGGGGGCCGGGCCGGGCTCGAGATGGCGCAGCCGCGGCCCCTGGCGGCCCCCGGCGGTCCGCGGAGGGGCTCGCTGCCCGCGGGGGCCGGCTGGCAGGTGAGGACCCAGGTGGGGCGGCATGGCGGAGGGACCCCGGGGCTGGGTCAGCCCGACTGCTCGGGAGCCCGGCCGGCTCTGCCTCAGTCAGGGCGAGCGCGCGAGGCTCGGTCATGGTGGGCGTATGAGCTTCTGGGCTGACCCCGGCCGCGGGGCGCACCCCTGACCTGAGGTCCCGGCCGGACCCTGGGGCTCTTGCTTCGGCCTCCCAGGTGGCTCTGGGCTGCAGCGGCAGGGTGTGTGTGGGCGCGCGCTACCGTCGGGACCACTTTACCCAGCTCCTGCCCCGTTTGGCGGGGCTCTGAATGCTCCAGGGCTACTTTGTGGTGGTGCTGGCATGTGGGGCACCCCGCATCTGGGCCCCATCTCTCAGAGCCCTCGCCATGTGTCAGAGCGTCTACTGCTCCCTGCGAGGCTGTAGCTGTGGGTGTTGCTTGTTCTGTGTGTACACTCTGGTGACAGGACCATGTGTCAGTGTTTATGTGACTGATTCCTAGTGCAACGAGGCGTATTAGTGTTCCTGGCTATGTCTGGTCACCTTGAGTGGGGTGTCTTAATGGGGAACATTAATGCACCCCTCATCAGCATGACTCCTGGGGACTGTGCTGAGCTGAGGTTGTGTGGCTGACCTGGGCACAGAAGCCAGAGTTGCTGTCATACAGCGTGTTGTGTTGACAGGCATGTTTGTCTGCCTGGACTTCAGGTGTGTGTGGCTGTGGTTTCTGTTGTAACTGCCTGTGGAATTGTTTCTTCCAAATGCAGAGTGTTGGGTGTGACCATAGGTGACCATGGATCATCAGGGTGTCCCATGGCCTCCTGCGGTGGGTTTTACAAGGTGGATCTTGCCTCTCTGGGCAGGCCTCAGAGTGTACACATTTATCCGTGCTTGTATCTGGTGACCTTTTCTGTGTGTGTGCAGGTGAGGCTGCGTGAGCTTCAGACCATGCCCCTCATCCTGGGGGATTATCTTCCCTGGCAGTTGCTGGATACCTTTCGAGTCTCATTTACTGTTGTGGTTATGTGACCCTGCTGGGGCAGGGAGGGCTTGGAGCCGTGAGTGAGGCTGCGTCTGGGTCTCCCTGGACACACCCGCCTGCCTCTGTGGGTGCCTGTTGTCAGGCCTCTTGCTCTCTCTCACACATGAGAGTGGTTTGTGGTGTTACTGTAGCTTTGTGTGCAGTTACTGGTGTGTAGACCCACACAGGTGTGGGTTTGCATTTGTGTGTGTGTCTGTCCTGGTATTTGGACCTGCATGTGTGTGAGTGGGTGTGCTCCTGTGTAATGTAACTCAGAACGCCAATGTGTATCTTTGTGTGTTAGTGTATAGCTCGAAGGATCACTGTGCACAGCCCCCATCATATGTGTTTGTGTGTGTTGTTTTCTTGGTACATGAAACATAGGCATAGTGCAGTGGGACTTTAAATATTGGTGCAGCCTTCTGTGTGTGTGAGCAGGAGGGGAGGGAGAGAGATGGAGAAAGAGAGAGACATGCGTGTTTCCTGGTGTACAACTCCATAGCACATGTGTCAGCAGGAGCCGCCTGAGTTGAGCCTTGGAGGGGCAGGGGGGGAAGGTCACCATCCTGGAGGCTCTGGGGGCTTCCCAGGCCCAGCCTCCAGCTGGGCCAGCCGGCAGGGATGCCGCCTTCCAGGAAGGCTCCTAGGGAATTGGCACTGGAGAGGCCAGAGCTGCCAAGCGCAGCTGGCAGATGCCAGATTAACTCTGCATGTGCCCTGGCTCGCCTCCGGAGAGGCTGGCTCCAGCATGTGAGGGTTTGGGTGGCTCACGCGCAGGTGCTGGGGCGATCAGCATCCCAGGGTCCTCTCTACTGAAGCGGCCCCAGCTCACTCTGCTTGGAGACGGGTGGGCTGTCTGAGCAGTGGGCTGTGGCCTGGTTGACTGAGCCTTGACCCCTTCCGGGAGAGATGGGGAGAAGCACAGACCCCTCCTGGGGATCCAGGACAGGCTCATCTCTGCGGCTGGGACTTGGGGTGATCCATCTCTCCCCAAGGGTAACAGCCCTTCAGGGGACAGGACTGAGTAGGTGGGTTGCCCTGGCCTTGGGCCCTGGGCTCTGGGCTCACCTCACTTGACAGTTGGCCAGACTATGTGGGTCTCCCACACAGAGCCCCCTCCCATGATGCTCCCGCCACTCCCGCTTGCTGCTCAGACAGGTGCCTCGGTCGCTGGTCAGAGTTGGTGGGACCCGGAGGACTGGGGCCGGGGGAGGCTCCTCCGGGGCTTGGTGGGATCAGCTGACCTCCTCTCCCCTGTCTCTATTGCAGAACACAGATTTATTTGAGATGATTGAAAAGATGCAGGTGAGGATGGGTCTGTGGCCTGTTCTGGGAAGCCACCGAGCTGGCTGGGATGGGGCTGGGGGCCCTTGCTGCATCTCCAGCCCTTCACTTCTCTGAGGACAAGCCACGCCAGCAGAAGGTGGTGGTCCCTGGTTGTCCAGGGTCCTCCATCTGGAGGTCAGGGTAGAGGGTGGGGGCTGGTAGATCCAACCTCTCTGTGACCCCAGGGTCCATCTAGGCTCCCAGCTCCCATCCCCATGTAGGACTGCAACAGGGCTGCGGTCAGTTCATCAACCCACCCTATAGACACACACTGCCCCTCACCCAATGAGAGATTTCACAGGCTTTGTGGTGGGGGGCCCAGGTGGAATGGAACTGGAGGAGGGGACAGATGCCAGGGGCCTGTCAGCCAGAGACTGTGCTGCAGGAGGGGGAGGTATTACCCCCACATCCTCCACCCTGCAGGCCCATCTGCTTTTCACACAGGTATGCACTGGGAGGGGGCAGGAGGTACTGGCGGTGGGATGACTTGAACACCCTCTAAACTCTGATGCTTCCTATTTCTCTTTCTGTCTTGCCTCTGCCTCTCCCTCCCCTCCTCTCCCTCACATATCTGTGTAGATAACAGCCCCCCACCAACTCACACACAGGCATGTGCACCTCCCCTGCCCCCACTCCCAGTGGCACATGCATTCCTGCACAGAGTCCTCAGCCTCCAGCTCTGGTCAGCCAGCCCTTCAGAGAGGCCCCGGGCCTCCAGCCAGCCAGCATCCTGCCCTGAGAGTACCCCCACCTCTGAGGGCCGCCTCCTAGGGCTTTCCCCTTGCACGCCTTGGGGAGGGGAGGCAGCGCCTGGCGGTGGGCCTGGGAGGGTATAACGGTGCTGCCTTCTCTTACAGGGAAGCAGGATGGATGAACAACGCTGCTCCTTCCCGCCGCCCCTCAAAGTAGGTGGGCCTGGCAGTCTGCCTCTCTCTCTCAGGGGTGGAGGGGGTCCGGGAAGTGCTGCCACCACTGCCCATCAAGCAGGGAATCCATCCCCTTTCAGGAAGCAGTCTTACAGTGTGCCAGGTGTGGGGGCGGGGCGCAGCCACAAGCAGGGTAGACCCAGCCCCTGCCCTCTAAGAGTTCTGTGATGGGGAGCACCCCTCCCTTGCTAGAGGGCTGGGGCCTCTATTCTAGCTCCTCTCCATCTTCATCGATGCAGAACCCCCTGCCTCTCCAGGCATCCCCACCCCAAAGTCGAAGCCCTCCTCTCTTAAAGACAGCTGCTGCCAAATGTTTTCCCTGAAACCAGTGAAGACCAGCAGTTGCAGGAGGACTTCAACCCAGGCCCTAGGAGGCTTATGAGCTCCTGCTCTGTGAAGCTCCTGTCTGGATGGGGAGGGGGTGATGGGGAGGCAGGTCCGGGTACCCCCGAGCCACTGGTGAGGAGACTGACTGGAGGTGGAGGACCGAGGGAGGTGAAGGGGAGGCCCTTATTTTTGACCCAGTTTTCTTAGGATGTGGTTCTTGGTGACTTGGGACACCAGAGACCCTAGAAGACCAGGCCTGGTGGAGTGGGCCCAGGGCTGCAGGGTAGGATTAGAGGAGGGTGCACAGGCAGTAAGCCTGATACTCTCTTCGGGGCAGAGGTCCTCACACCAGCAGCGTCAGTGCCACCTGGGAGCCTGTGAGAAATGGACATTCTCAGACCCCACCCAGACTGCTGCATCCAAAGCTCTGGGGGTGGGGTGGAGCAACCCGTGTTTAACAAGCCCTCCAGGCAGTCCAGCGATTCCTTCTGGGGAGGCAGCTAGCCCTCCTTTCCCCAGGCAAGGAGAGCCCCAGAAGATGCCAGCGCTCAGCACGATAAGAAACAATGAGTCCAGGGCCCTACCCACACTCCCAGCCCTGGGGTGGGCCAAGCAGAGGCGAGCTCTGGGGAGGCTGGAGGACGGATGATGCAAAGACCCTTGGCCTGCTTGTGTTTTGCAGACAGAAGAGGACTACATTCCCTACCCGAGCGTGCATGAGGTACTCGGCTAGATCCCCGAGCCCATCCTTACCTGAGCCCAGGAGGCACTCACACAGGGCTTCTGGACACCAGGTCCACCTCCTCAGGAGCCTGACTCACAGACCTTGCTGTTGGCTGGAGACCTGGTTTCCAGATCCAAGGTTTCAGAGCCCATTTGAACCCTTGGGCCTTCTGAGCCAAATGTTACAGCTTCCTGAGCCAAGGTCATGTTCTGGCTCTACCTGACCCCACATCCCACCTTGGAGACTTGGGTCTCGGCCCTGTCTGGGTCTGGCTGAGGGAAAGGACTGGAGCAGAGCCCTGAAGCCCACATAGGCTCTGGCCCATCCCCTCCCACCCCTTAGCCACCACAGAAGTGGCTCCAGATCTGAGTTGGAAGGGTGTCCTGGGGCCCCCAGTGGGATACAGTCTGGGGTGGCTCTCAGCTGAGTCCCTCCTCAGGTCTTGGGGCGAGAAGGGCCCTTCCCCCTCATCCTGCTGCCCCAGTTTGGGGGCTACTGGATTGAAGGAACCAACCATGAAATCACCAGCATCCCCGAGACAGAGCCGCTGCAGTCGCCCACGACCAAGGTGAAGCTCGAGTGCAACCCCACAGCCCGCATCTACCGGAAGCACTTTCTCGGCAAGGTGGGTGGCCGGCTGGTGCAGCGGAACTGGCTGGGTGGGTCACAGTTCAGCCCCATTCAAGGCTGGGCCTGGGAGGGAGCAGAACCCATGGGCTAGGACTGGGTGACAGCCCCAGAGCCCTGAGTGAATGTGCTCCCACCATGCACACTCCCACTCCCCCAGGGAGCACGCACGGTGGAATCACTTTTCACCCAACAAACATTGATTGCAAAGGCAGCAGTATGGTGTAGTGGTTCGCAAGGGCTCTACCAGGGCTCGAATCCTGGCTCTGCCACCCACTACCCAGGACATTGGGCAAATCGCTTAACTTCTCTGTGCCTCAGTTTCCTAATCTGTGAAAATGGTGGTTGGTGGTAATGATACCCACCTTGTGAGGTTGCTGGGAGGTTTCAGTGAGCTGATATCTGTAAGGTTTTTATAGTGGCATCTGGGACCAAGTAAGTGCTCAGTCAGGGGTAGCAAATAATGAGCACCAGCTCTGAGCCTGGCACCTGTTCTAGGCACCAGGTATACAGCAGCCAGCACAGTAGACCCAGGGCCTCCTTTCAGGCAGCTTGGAGTTAGGGGAACAGTAATGTCCTGGACTGATGCACCCCTGCCCCACCACCAGCACAGAGCAGGGATCCTGCCCAGCAACAACTTGTCAGAGTGTTGTGGGAGCCCGAGGGGAGGTCCCATGCCGGGAACATGTGTGTCAGATCGCATGCCGGGTGCCATCTCAGCACACAGCCAGAACGGGGAAGTGTGTCATAGGCTCTGGAGCCTCGCGGCATGTGTGGGAATCTTGGCTCTTCCATTAACTGATAGTGTGACCTTGGGCAAGTTATTTAACTTCCTCATCTGTGAAAACGGAGATAATAAAAGTACACACAAAGCTTCTAGAACCACGCCTGGCACGTGGTAAATACTCGGTTAACATTAGCTGTTTTCACATCTTCATAATGACTTGGTGATATCAGGATTATTCTGTTTTTACAGAAGAGGAAACTGAAGCTCAAATAGGTAATGATTTAGTCAAGGTCATGCAATTACTGAGCCTGGAACTGAACCAGCTTTGGCTGACCTTCCATTAAGATGCACGGGAGAGGTCATGCTCCTAGCCACTGTGTGTGTGTGTGTGTGTGTGTGTGTGTGTGTGTGCGTGTGCGTGTGCGTGTGCGCGTGTGCGTGTGCGTGTGTGTGTGTGTGTGTTGGGAAGAGGGGATGACTCCTTGAGGATTGGGAAGCTGTGTGACCTCAGTCTGGGCCTGGACATTGGTCTGACTCTGGGAGACACTGGTGCTAACCAGTGGAGTTAGGGGAGGATCCATTGTGACTGGGACTAAACCAGTGAGCCCAGGTTCAGGAGCCTTTGCCTAGGAACAAACCCAGAACCCAGCATGGAATTCCACTTCCCAGCGGAGCCCTAGAGGTGGAGAGAGACCTGCATCCTAGTCACCTGCTGGCCAGAGGCTCCCAGCTGGGTCTGGCAGGTGGTGGGATCTGGGGGTACCATGTGTGCCAAACACAAGGTTGGCACTCAGAAAAGTTGGTTGAAAGAGTAACAAGTGACAGATGAAGGCAGTGGACCTTGAGTGCAGTAGAATCTGAAGAGGTGCAGGCTGGAGGGTCAGAAGAGGCAGCCGGGTGCCATGGCTTATACCTATAATTCCAGCCCTTTGGGAGGCCAAGGTGGGCAGATCACTTGAGGTCAGGAGTTCAAGACCAGCTTGGGCAACATGGCAAAACCCCATCTCTACTAAAAATACAAATATTAGCCAGGTGTGGTGGTGGGCACCTGTAATCCCAGCTACTTGGGAGGCTGAGGGAGGAGAATCACTTGAACCTAGGCGGCAGAGATTGCAGTGAGCTGAGATGGTGCCACTGCACTCCAGCCTGGGTGACAGAGTGAGAGTCCATCGCAAAAAAAAAGAGGAGGCCTCATGTCCAGGATCAGATTAGCAGTACTGAGGGGAGCGACCCCAGGGCTGGCAGAGAGGCAGGGCCGCTTCCTGACTCTGGGTGCTCAGGTGCTGGGCCCTATCCTGGCAGAAGGGGAGATTAGGGTGACTTTGGGCATTGACTTCTGGGGACCCTGAGCCCGCTGTCCCACTGTGTCCCTGGAGCCCCTCTGGGTTTGGGGGTGTCTAGGGAAACTCCCCGCTCCCTGGACTTCCCTGCCAAGTGACTCCTTATCAAGTGCCTGCCACTCCCTCTCTGCTGGATGATGTCAAGCATTTGGGGGTCTCTGCTACTCTGCCCAGGCAGGGCTGGGGGGACGACTCTGTGCCAGATCCATTGAGAATGCCCCTGAGCTGTGGATTCGTGGGGCACATCCACTGGCCCCTGCCTCTATCTGCTCCTGGCCTCTGACTGCAGGTGTTCATGTTTGAACAGGATTTACATCTAGGATGATTCCTGGGGCAGGTGTGGCCAGCCAGCTCTACTCCCCAGGCTTGGGCAAGGGCTGGGGCTGGGGTTGGCAGGGGGAGCCTGGGGCCAGGCTGGGTGGCGTCTCCCTGAACTCCCAGCCCTCAGCTTTGAAACTTCCCCACCCGAGGTGCCAGCCCTGGGCTTCTCTCTGGGGGTGCCTTCCCTGCCGCAGCCACCCCTGATACCCTCCAGAGTGTGTCTTTCCAACGCTGTGCCCTCTTCTCCAGGTGAGACAGGAGGGTGGAAACCTGCCTGGCCAGCCGCCCTGTGTGTTATGAGATGTTTCGCTTCCTGTTTCTCACGGGCCCTGGCTTCGGGGACCACAGAGTCACAGGTTGGGCAATCAGCTTTTGCTCATTGAGCACCTGCTGGGTGCCCAGCCCTGAGAAGGGCCAGGGCTGAAGACAGGCACGCAGGTCCGAATGTGGTCCGGACTCAGTGAGCGCCCAGAGACCCGGTGTTACCACCCACCTTCAGTGAACACCAAGGCTGAGCCAGGCACTTCATCCCTTTCCGTCCTGGCCACCACCACAGAACTGGGTTCCCTCCCATTTGGCAGACTAGGAAAGCGAGGCACAGAGCGGCCAAGTGACCTCCTCAGGCTGCCCAGCTGGTCAGTGACAGAGTGGGGCTTTGAGTGCAGGTCTGTCTGATGCGGGGTCTGCTATCAGCTGTGACACCTGCTGTGGGCAAAGGGCCCCTATCTGGGAGTGGGCTGGCTTTCTGGCCTGGTTTCTGGAAGCCCCATGCTCAGCCTCACCCACTCCCCCGGCCCCCACCTCCCACCGCAGGAGCATTTCAATTACTACTCACTGGACACTGCCCTCGGCCACCTTGTCTTCTCACTCAAGTACGATGTCATCGGGGACCAAGAGCACCTGCGGCTGCTGCTCAGGTGAGGGTGGTGGGGGAGTCTCGAGATGGCAGGAAGGGCTTAGGCCTTCGAATCTGAGAGCCCGTCTCATTTGACCCACTCTCTTCATCAAGGCCCAGAGAGGGGCAGGGATTTGCCTGAGGTTACACAGCAAGTTAGTGCCCGAGCCAGCCTGGCACCTGTTGTCACCTCTGGTCCTCGCTATGGTCCACCCCCTTGTGGCCTTACTTTGCCAGGCATGGGGTTCCCATTTTCCTGTCCAGCTGCCCAGGCCTTCACCATGTGACTTTTTCTTCCCAGGACCAAGTGCCGGACATACCATGATGTCATCCCCATCTCCTGCCTCACCGAATTCCCTAATGTTGTCCAGATGGCAAAGGTGAGGCCCCCGCTCCCCTGAGCTTCCTGGTCGGCCCCTGCTCGGCACTTGCCAGGCTTCAGCTCTGCCTCAGCACGCCCCTCCAGCCACAGGCCCCAGCCCTGGGCTGCCACCCTATCCTGAGGCCCCGTCTCTTGAGTGTAACCACCATGTCTCAGGTTGCCACGTGTTTTCCTGCGCCTGCATCCCCTGCCTGTGTGCTTTTGGTTTTCTCTGTAGCACCCTCAGATCTCAGGGGACCTCCATTCCCTGAGCAGCAGTGACCTCAGAGTCCTGCTTTAGCCTTGGCCAGTCCCAGCATGGCTTCTCCCCAGACCTTGTCCAGGGAGGTCCAGGCACGCCGTCCTCTCCTCCCTGGCCCCACGCCTCACGCCCCTCCCTTATCTCCTCCTGCAGCTGGTGTGTGAAGATGTCAACGTGGATCGATTCTATCCTGTGCTCTACCCCAAGGTACGGCTGGATCTGGGCACAGCTCACTGAGGGTGGGTGAGTGACTAGAGGACTGAGCGTTTATTAAGGACCTTCTGTGTGCCAGGTACTCTCCCCAGGTTCTGTCATTTAATCTTCACAATAACCCTGTGAAGTTCACAATATGCAGAAGAGGAGCCACAGAAAGGGTCTGTGCCTTACCCAAGTGTGCACAGCAGATCAGGAGGGCATGCGTTTAAGCATAGGTTTGTCTGCCTTCAAGACTGGCCTGTGATGTTTGGGGACCCTCCTGAGAGCAATCTGTGCTGCAGTCCTCCCCTGGGACCAGTGTCTTTTTGACTCGCCTTGCCTTCATATTCCAGAGGAGACCTGCAGAGAGAGAATAGCCCCGGCACCTCCTGCTTGGGGGCTGGGAGCTGGGTTCTAGGCACTGGGATCAGGCAGGAGCTTCTGCCTTGGATGAGCCAGGGGCTCCTCCTGGAAGAGGACAGGCAGGTAAACCCTTGTGCCCCTGCCTGAATTCTGGAGCAGTGTGAGGTCTCTAGAGTATAAGGTGTGGTCCAGGAAAGGTGTCCTGAAGGGGCTTCAGAAATTCAGGGCCCACCTCCTGCTTATGGCAGTGGAAACTGAGGCCTAAGGTGAGGGGAGAACTTGCTCAATGTCCACAGCAAATTGGCAGGACGTGGCCTGTTCTGGAAAGATGATGTGGGTTGATGATGTGGGTTTACAGAGGAACCAAGGACTGTGTTGGGAGTTAGAGTGCACTGAGGGTGGGCTTGGCCATGGCAGGACCGGGGCTCACAGCAAAACTCAGGAGCCATCAGCGTAAGCTTTGGAATCCAGCAGACCTGGGGTCAAATCCCAAGCCTACACGTGCTTGCAAACTGTTGACCCTAGGTGAGTCACTTAAGCTCTCCGAACCCAAGGTTCAGAGGGGACAGCTGGAATGGCTCCCTCCCAGGCTTGTTCTGAGAATTACATGATGTGATGCGTGTAGAGCGCCTGGCTCAGTGCTTAGCACGGGGGAAGAGCATGTGGAACGTCAGCTTGCACACACAGTCTCTTCACCTGGCATCCTCTCCCGCAGGCTTCCCGGCTCATCGTCACCTTTGACGAGCATGTCATCAGCAATAACTTCAAGTTTGGCGTCATTTATCAGAAGCTCGGGCAGGTGCGTTAACTTCCTCCTCCCTGCCTCCCCTCCCCACCTGGCCCCGTATCGCAGACCTTTTCCAGGGGAGCACATCGTTCAAGGGACTCAGGAGCCCAGGGGCTCCCAGGGGTCCTCCCTCCTGCCCTCTCTGGGTCTGAGCAGGGACAGGGGCAGGGGCTTCTCAGGAACTCCAGCTCCATGACCTTGGCCCCTCATCCCCAGACGTCTGAGGAAGAACTCTTCAGCACCAATGAGGAAAGCCCCGCCTTTGTGGAGTTCCTGGAATTTCTTGGCCAGAAGGTCAAACTGCAGGACTTTAAAGGGTGAGTATTAGGGTGGCCTGAGCAGAGTGTAATCTGACCTGTGCTCCTGGGCAGGGAGGGAGCCCCTGTCCTGGCCCAGTGGAGGCCTGGCCGGGGCTGGAGACTGAGCCGTGGCCTGGGGGGCCCGGGGGCAGGTTCCGAGGAGGCCTGGACGTGACCCACGGGCAGACGGGAACCGAATCTGTGTACTGCAACTTCCGCAACAAGGAGATCATGTTTCATGTGTCCACCAAGCTGCCCTACACAGAAGGGGACGCCCAGCAGGTAGCCTGGGCACCCCCACCTGCTTCCCACCTTCCACCTGTCCTCCCTCTCTACCTGTCCATTCAGCCTCCATCACACCAGGCCCAGCACTGGGCACTGGGACACAGAGATGGAAATGATTCAGTCCCTGCACTTGTGGGCTCTAGTTGAGTCAGGGGAGACAGGCTGCTTCAGTGCTGGGAAAGCCTTGGTTTCTGAGTCAGAATGGCACCTACCTCCTAGGTGAGCATAAATACGTGGTGCATAGGGACACTAGAACAGTGCCTGGTACATTGCAGGAGATCTACAGATCTGAGCTGGTGTTTTATGGGGAGTGGAGAGCCTCACTGGGTCATGTGGGGACATGTAGTCTTCAGAGAGGTGGGAATCAGGAAAAGCTTTTAAGACAAAGTGACTTTTAGGCTGTGAAGGAGCTGGAAGAAGGAAGGGAGATGTTCCAGGTGGAGAGAACAGCTTCTGCAAAGGCCTGGAGTTGAGGAAGAGCAGGGCATGTTCCGAGAACTGAACTCAGAAGTTTGTCCTCCTGTCCTGAGCCTCCTACAGGGCTATCTGCCTACCTCAGATCCCCAGCCCAGGGGATAAAAGGGCAATGTGAGAAAAATGGAAATTGTTATTCCTTATTTGTAGTATCTTTTAACTTTCTTTTACTAAGGGCCTGCGTTCATTTTAGCAACATGAATATATACCACATAGAGCCTGTTTTTTCAATCGGGGGCCATGTTTGGGGCATGGAGATAGGAGAAGGGCTGGTAGGTAAGGTCTGGGGGCCGAGAGACCGGGGCTCGAGTCATTTATCAGTTCATTATCGCACCTGGCAAGTCACTTCTCTCTTGGCCTTGGTTTCATTATCTGTCATAGCATTCCAAGAAAACTGAAATCATTTTCCCTGCAATTTCAATAGATGTACAGGGACAAGTGGTTTTTGGTTACATGGATGAATTGTGTTGTGGGTGAGGTCTGGGATATTAGTGTACCCTCGTCACCTGAATAATGTACATTGTTCCAAACAGGCCATTTTTCAACGAAAGTAATTTTAAGACAAGTTTTTTGCTACATTATTTTGGGGAAAGTGAATCCTTAGAAATGCCCTCTGCCTACCCCAAACCCTCCTAAACCCCTGTGGGCACCCCCTCCCTAGCGGGCCCCTCTCTGGCCAGACCATGAAAGGCCGTGGCCTTGTGCTCAGTTGCAGCGGAAGCGGCACATCGGGAACGACATCGTGGCTGTGGTCTTCCAGGATGAGAACACTCCTTTCGTGCCCGATATGATTGCATCCAATTTCCTGCACGCCTACGTGGTGGTGCAGGCTGAGGGCGGGGGCCCTGATGGCCCCCTCTACAAGGTGGGTCTTCCTGGAGCCTCCCAGGGGCATCAGCAAGGGCCCCGGCTGCAGCTCTGCCCTCCCTGGGATGCCCTTCTGAGCCTCTCTTTTTCCATCTGTAACGGGGGTGGAGGGAGGACCATGGAAGGCTCCGATGGTGCCCTGTTCACACCACACCCTCTCTCCTACCCAAAGCTCACCCCCTCAGAGAGGTCAGTTTCCCTTCTCCACCTCCTGGCCGGGTATCACTGTCCTCTACCTCCCGTAGCCTCCTTTGCCTTCCCCAATGATTCCTGAGGCCCTTACCCCTCCCCACCACTAAAATTCAGGGCAAAACTTAGAGGGGCAGAAATACTTGGAAGAAAGATTCATCCAGCACCCAATCACTGAGCCTCCCCAGCCAAGGGGCAGGCCAGGGAGGCAAAGTAGGGGCTTCCGGCTGGGGTTGGGCAGAGTAGACCCCAGACTCCACAGAACAGACACCTGCCCTCCCTTCCAGGTCTCTGTCACTGCAAGAGACGATGTACCCTTCTTCGGACCCCCGCTCCCCGACCCTGCTGTGTTCAGGAAGGTGAGGGGCAGCCCCCCAGTCATGGGCAGAGTGAGACAAAATGGGTGGGGTCCTTATGAGGTCCCAAAGCTGCATTGTATGCCAGGGCAGCTGGGCTCCCCAACTGTGCAATGGGGGCCTGGCTTTTTCATTCGTCTTGAAAACACTTTTTTTTTCTTTAACAAGGTCAGAGAATAAACTACATGATTGTTTTACACCTTCCATAGTAGACTGGCCTTTCCTCATTTCTGTTCTCTTTCTGACAGTTCCAGTCTTCTTTCTTCTAAAATGTTTGGGGAGGGGTACCTTTCAAGCCTGGGCTTCCGCTCTGCACATGGTGTGTTCTGCTACCCTAGACTGAGCCTGTAGGGGACCCCAACCCAGACCCTAACATCTGTGGGGTTTGTTCTCTGAGGGGGTGGGCAGTCATGAAGGGCACTGGGGCCCCTTGAAGGTACTTGGGGAGCTGAGCCCAGGGAGATGCACTTTTGGGAGTGAAGAGGGTGACCCCAGGTCCCCGCAGAGCATGGTTCAGGAGGTGCAGCCTCTGCCTCATTGGGGTTCAGTCTCTTGTTTCTGTGTTCTTCTGATCCTTGCTTTCTCATCTCCTCCACACTGGGGGTTTCCAGGGGCCTGAGTTCCAGGAATTTTTGCTGACAAAGCTGATCAATGCTGAATATGCCTGCTACAAGGCAGAGAAGTTTGCCAAACTGGAGGTGAGGATGGGCCGTGAGGGCTGTGTCACCCTCTCTCACCTTCCAACCTAGAATTTCAGCCCTGTCGCTGGGAAGGGAAAAGCCATGTTCAGACCTTGGCCTTAGCGGGGATACCTGGGGCAGGATGGATTGATGGATGAGTAGGAGGTTAAGGGAGAGGAAGCAGGAGGGATAGTGGGGAGTGCCCAGGAGGTGCTGGGAGGCGGGCAGGCTGACAGGGACACCTCGGGTCTGGGTTGGGGGTGGACCTGGGGGGTGGGGACATGAAGCCAGATCCCGAAGGGACTATGAGGGGCCCTTCATATGAGGGTCCCTGGGGGCTGCTTGAGCTGCGGAGTAAGTGGCCTCGGGGAAGGCGGTGCAGGGGCCCTCCCCACTCCCCACTCACTCAGAGAAGGTGGCCCATGCCTCAGAAGGTGGCCAGGATTTGAACTGTGGGCTGAGGGGCTGATCCCTGGGGTCCTTCCTGACGGCCCGGGCCTGGCCCACAGGAGCGGACGCGGGCCGCCCTCCTGGAGACGCTCCATGAGGAACTGCACATCCACAGCCAGTCCATGATGGGCTTGGGCGGCGACGAGGACAAGATGGAGAATGGCAGTGGGGGCGGCGGCTTCTTTGAGTCTTTCAAGGTGAAGGGCCCCAGGTCTAACTGGCCCGGGAGCAGGGACACAGCTAGGGCGGGATTCCAGGCCGAGGCTGATAGACTGATGGACACGGCGTGGGGATGGAGTCTGGCAGAGGGGGTGCGGTTGAGGGGGTGGAATCCCGGATTGCGGGATTGACACAGCTTGGGGAGTGTGGCTAGAGGTGGTTCGCATTGGAGGTGGAGTCTGAGGGGCCGTGGCCGGGGTGAAGTCTGGGACTGGGGTTGATTGACATGGCCTGGAGTTGTGGCCAGAGGCCGCTCGCATTGGGGGTGGAGCCTGGGAGGGGACGTGGCTGGGGGTGGAGTCAGGGGCCGAAGCTAATGGACACGGTGTGGGGAAGTGGCTACAGGAGACTCTAGTCTGGGATGAGGGCAGGGCTCGAGGTGGACTTGAGCTTTAGGATGGGCTTACACTTGGGGACATAGTCTGCCTTGTGTGGAGTTTGAGGGAGCAGCGTGTAAGGTGGGGCCCTGGCTTGGGGAGGAGTAACTGTTGGAGGTGGGGTCTAGGTGGGGAATTCCCCTGGGAATTCTGCTAAAGATGGGGGCCTTCTGGAGACGGTGAGTGAGGGTTGCTGCTACAAAGGCTGCCATGCCAGGTCAGCAAGCAGAGAAGAGAGGCAGAGGCTCTGTCTTGACTGCGAGAAAGAAATAGAGGTCTCAGAAGGAGTGTGTGAACCATGATCATTGCAGAGGGACCTGGTCTGTGTGACCTACCCTGCCTGCCCCTGGTTCAGCTTAGCATTAAGAGCACGGACACTTCAAATCCCATCTCTGCTACTTACCAGCTTGGGCATTCTGTGAGCCTCAGTTTCTTTATCTGTTGAGTAGGGTAATGGCAACTTACCTCATAGAGTTATTGTTATCTGTAAAACAATTAGGTTCGTGCAATATAAGTTTAAAAGCAAAATGCAAAACCTTGCCTGTCTGCCTCAGCAACTGTTGTCTGAAATGAGAAGTGTAGGGAGTCCTTTTCTCCCTTGGACAGGGTCTAGACTCACCCAGGCTGCAGGGCCGAGGTAGTGGCCTCTTTGCCACTGTTTCCTCCATCCACAGGAGGAAAACTGCCCATCCTCCAGGTGCCCAGCTGACTGGTCAGACCTCACCCTCAACCCAGGGCAGGCCACACAGCTGGAGCTATGGATTGGAATAAAGTAGCCTAGCCACCCAGGCCTGCCCAGGAACTGAGGTGAACAGACCATCTTTTAGAAAGAGGCTTGGAGATAGCCTTGCCTCTGCCCATGGAGACAGGACAGGTGGGATGAACATGGACCTGGGGTCCCCCTTTGAGGAGGGCTCCGATCCTGTATCAGTAGGTGCTGGATAGAGGACCTAGATTAGGTCTAAGAATTTCTCAGAAACAACAGAATCCAGAGTTGAGGGCATGGGACCTGGCATACCGGGCTCACCTCTGCCTCAGCTCCGTCGTGTGTGAAATGAGCTTGATTGCTAGTCCCCATCTTGTGGGGGGATCTAGTGACAGTGTGATTGTAAAGTGCTGGTCCCATATCAAGCATTTGTATAGATTGGTCTGAAAAAAACAAGGAAGGAGGGTGGGTGGGAAGAAAAGAAAGAAGGCAGGAGAGCTCTAAGCGGTCCTAACAGGAATGAAACTCAGGTGTTGAGCAGACTCTCCATGTACACTTTTGGCCATGATCCAGTATCTTCTGCAGTCCTTACGGCAGCCACACAAGGACACTCAGCACAGAGCAACCTGTGCGTCCCAGACACTGAGAGAAGTGAAGTGGTGTTCCCAAGGCCACCCAGCACGTTGGTGGCAGAGCCAAGACCTCAGCTACCCTGAGGCCCCATGTGGACCTGCTTCCTGTGTGATGCGCAGGGGCACTGAGGCCTGGTTCCACCTCTCTCTGTTGCCTTGCTATCCACTGACCCAGGGG
Source organism: Cheracebus regulus (assembly GCA_963574635.1). NCBI lineage: Eukaryota > Metazoa > Chordata > Mammalia > Primates > Pitheciidae > Cheracebus > Cheracebus regulus. The sequence goes on from CAUYQU010037400.1 coordinate 140,295, forward strand.
AAGGGGTTTCCTGGGGTCACCCAGAGTGGGAGGGACCAGATTGCTGGGGAGGGACCAGATGCCTGGGCTCCTGGGTTTCCTCAAGGGGACGGTCCTTAGGAATCCTGTGTCTCCTGCACCACCACCCTCTTCACAGCGGGTCATCCGGAGCCGCAGCCAGTCCATGGATGCCATGGGGCTGAGCAACAAGAAGCCCAACACCGTGTCCACCAGCCACAGTGGGAGCTTTGCACCCAACAACCCCGACCTGGCCAAGGCGGCTGGAATAGTGAGTGCCCTCCCCCTCCCCAGGCCCCTGTCCCTCCCTGGGGTGGGCCCTCAGCTCTCCTCTGCCTCCTGAGGCCTGACCCCACCTTTCTCTGAAGCCCTGCTAGGAGTCCATGCACCCATCCTAGGCTCTGGATTTGGGCTAGCCACTGCTTTCCATGGGAGGGGGGAAGTGCCCAGGCCAGGACACTGCTGTGCTGACAGCTTGCACCCTGCAGCCCCCTCCCAAGGTCCTTGGCCCTCCCGTCCTCTTGGCCCCTTATGCACTGGGGTGTGACTTTCCACAGGTCAGCCCTGGGGCAGCCTCTGTGTCTCATTCCTTACTGAGTATCTACTATCTGTTTGCTGGGGACTGGGCTGCTGTGTGGGCACCTACTGTCAAGCCTTGGGTTTCCGGGAGCACCTACTGTGTGTCAGGCTGTGGACACTGTGTGTCAGGCCATGGGCCGCTGTGTGGAATGTACTATGTGAGCCTGGCCCTGAGTACCCGTGAGCACCCACTGTGTGTCAGGCCCTGGGCTGCTGTGTGGGCATCAACTCTGTGAGCACCTACTGTGTGCACAGCCCTGGGCTGCTGTGTCAGAACCTACTGTGTTTCAGAAAATAGACTGCTGTATGAGCACATCGTGTGTGCTAAGCCCTAGATGTTGGTGAACACCTACTGTGTGTCAGGAAGTGAGCTGTTGTGTGGGCACTTTCTCTGTGAGCACCTCCCACTGTGTGTCTGCAGCAGCCAGGGCCTCTGTGGTGTGGCTACCTATTGTGTGTCGGGAATCTGGCTTCTGTGTGAGCATCTCCAGAGGGAGCACCTCCTGAGTGATCACTGGCTGTTGGCCAGGTTCTGGGATTCTGCTGCTCACACTCGGGAGTTCTGGGCACATGGATCAATATGGTTTATGGCTGTGAACCTCACTGCTGTCCACTGCCTAGTGGCCACCCCAGGACACTGCACCCACTGCTATGCTCCCCACCCATCTATCCACTGACCCACCCACCCCCCCATCCACCTGTCCATCCATCATCCATCCATCCATTCACCCATCATTCATCCATCCATCTATCCATCCATCCATCCATCCACCCATCCATCATCCATCCACCCATCCATCCATCCATCATGCATTCATCATTCATCCACCCTTCCATCCATCATCCATCTACCCATCCATCCATCTATCCATCCATCCATCTACCCATCCATCCATCTATCTATCCATCCATCCATCCACCCATCATCCATCCATCCATCATCCATTCATCATCCATCCACCCTTCCATCCATCGTCCATCATCCATCCAGCCAGCCAGCCATCCACCCATCCATCCATCATCCGTCCACCCATCCATCCATCATCCATCCACCCATCCATCCATCAGTCCATCCATCATCCATCCACCCAGCCATCCATCCATCCTTTATTGACTGTCTACTGCATGCCAAGCCCTGCGCTCAGTGCTGTGAGGCTATGTCGTGTGGCAGGCGGGAATTCCTCCCACCTCTGCTGTCCAGCAGTCACCAAGCCCACTGTCATTCGAGGAGCAGACCCAACCTCACCCCAACCCAGTTTTATCAACCACTCCCTTCCTCTCCATCAGAGTGACCCAGCCTCCTGTGGGTGGCCACAGAAGGGCCCCAGGGACAGGGCCAGGCCAGCAGCACCCACCATGGCAGTAACTGGACCCATTTCTGTTTTGTTTTTCACAACTCTCCCTCTCTCCATGTTTCCTCCTTTTATTCCACCCTCTCTCCCTCTTTGTTTGTTCCCTCCTTCCTTCTCTCCCCTCCCGTGGCGCCTCTGCCCTTCGGTTCTCCGTTTCTCCTTCCTTCTTGTACCTGTCTTCTTTGTTCCCTCTCCTCCTTCCCTTTTCCGCTGTTATCACCCTTGCTTTTTCCTTTCCGCCTTCCCCTGTCTTTCCTTCTCGTCTGTGACCCTCCCCGGGCCCGTCTGTGTCCTTGCATCCTCATCTCTCTGTTTTTCACTCTGTGCCATCTGATGTGCCCTCGCTGGGTCCACGTGTCCCTATGTCTGGGTAACCGTCTATCTGTCCGTCCTCTCCCCATCTCCCCTGCCCTCTGCCTCTCCTTGTGCTTCTTGCCTCCCCTCCCCTGGCCCTGTCTCTCTTCCACTACCTCCTGTGCCCTCCTCTTCCTTTTTCTCTGTCTTCCTCCTCTCTGTGTCTCCCACCCGCCATCTCTCTCGCTCTCTGACTCTCTCTCTGTCTCTCTCTCTGCCCCCACCCTCTGCTGCTTGCCAGTCATTGCTTATTCCTGGGAAAAGCGCGAGTAGATTCGGACGCCGGGGCAGTGCCATAGGCATAGGAACCGTGGAAGAGGTTGTCGCCCGCGGGGCCGCCAGCTCTGGAGGCTGCCTGCACGCGCTGCTCTCTGCTCGCACTCAGGACGGAGGCCATATTGGGGACGTTGCCCCCCTGCCCCCGGGACAGGCCCCAGGGCGTGCGGGATGGAGTGGCAGCAGCTCCGATGGCACTCAGCACCTGCTTTGGGGCCTGGTACCTGTGCCAGAGCCAGTGCCCCTCACCAGGGGCTTCTGGCCCTGCCTTGGCCCCTGGGACCCTCGTCCAGTCCCTGCCAGGATCCGGTACCCAAAGGCCCTATGCCCAACCGCACGTCCCCCAATATCGCCGGTCTGCATGGAGCACCATCCCTCCCCTCTGCCCTGACTCCCCTTCCCCTCCAGGAGCTGGCCTGGGGGTCCCACCCCTTCCTGCCTCCAGAGAAGCTGGGGGCAGGCTTCTGGGGCCATAGAGCATCCCAGCAGTGTGTGAGAAGCTGAGGGAGTCTTCCAACTGCTGGGCCAGAACCTCCCCCAGCCAATTTGGAGGTTCCGGGGAGGGGCCCCAGCTGGCATGGGGTGGGTCTTGGGTTGCTACACTGCCCTCTGACCACCACTCTTAGGCTGTAGATCCCACGGAGCCCTGGGGGCGGGGAGGGGTAGCCATTCTGAGGACTCAGCCTCCTCCCACCCTAGCCCCCTCGGGACCCTGCCCTAACCCTGGGCCAGTATCGCCGTGCATTCCTGCTGTGTGAGGTCAGGAGAGGCCCCTGCCCTCCTGGGGCCGGTTTCCCTTTCCGTAGACTGGGAGGGCTGACTCTGGGGATGGACGTCTTCTCTCATTCTTTCTTGCTCACCAACTCTGCTTCAGGGTCTGGGCAGCAGGGTCACCAGAAGGGATGTGGGGCGGCACCGGGGCTCCCTGGGAAGGTGGCACTGAGTTGGGACCTCTCCCCACAGTCACTGATTGTCCCTGGGAAGAGCCCCACAAGGAAGAAGTCGGGCCCGTTCGGCTCCCGCCGCAGCAGCGCCATCGGCATCGAGAACATACAGGAGGTGCAAGAGAAGAGGTGGGTGAGGGGGGACAGTGCCCCATTCCCCTGCAGCCTCGCCTCTGACCCCCGTTCGGTGGCACAGCAAAGCAGGCAGAAGGGAGTGCCCACCCCTCTGCCTCTCTGTCCCCACCAGTGACAAATGTGTGGCCAAGTCCCTGCTGCATGTCGGGCACCAGAGCCACCATGTCACCTAACGTGCCACATGCCATAGGTCATAGGGGTCAAGGGGCTTGCCTAGGTCGCACAGCCAGTGATGGGCAGAGCTGGGATCTGAGCCCTGATCTGTGTGGGGCCAGCACCCATTCTCTTCCCGAGGCCTCAGCGCAGGTAGGAGGGCCTAGGGCTGGTTTTCAGGGGGGCCACAGATGGGCCTGGGGGTCCACAAGTGTGGGCAGCATGAGGGCAGCCAGCCCAGGCCAGCAGCAGAGCTGTCCTGGACATCAGAGGCTGGCTCCTGGGTATGAGTCCTGTCTCCCTGGTGCTAACGATGTGTGACCTTGGGTGAGTCACTGAGCTCCTCTGAGCCTTACTGGTCCAATCTGGAAAAGGGATGAGAACACAACCAATGGCATGGGGCTGCTGTGGGGACTTGGGCACTGCATGCAAGGCGAGGGTCGGGTCCCCTGAGAGCGCTCCAGGAGGGGAGCAGGCGTTGTCCTTGCTGCCACCAGAGCTTAGTGTACTGTGAATCCTGGGTTCAGGTCTTGGCATTGCCACGTCCTAGCTGTGTGTCCCTGGTCGGGTTCCTTATCCAGGGATAGGGATAGCCGTACCTATGGAGAGGACCTGAGAGGAGTCCCATCCCTGTCCTGTATAGTTCCATTAGTATCACCCCCATTGTTGGCCAGGCTAGCCAGGGAGCCCACAGGACCGCTGCAGGGCTGGCCCTGAGGATGGGGTGCAGGTGTGAGACGGGAGGCCCTGTGACCCCCATCACCGCCTGGCCTGATGCCAGGCCCAGTGCTGAGTCCCTCTGCTGCCCCCATGTGCCCCGCAGGGAGAGCCCTCCGGCTGGCCAGAAGACCCCAGACAGCGGGCACGTCTCCCAGGAGCCCAAGTCGGAGAACTCATCCACTCAGAGCTCCCCAGAGATGCCCACGACCAAGAACAGGTTGGGGCTCAGGGCACGTGGGGCTTGGGGGCTTGGGAGTGTGAATCAGCCTTTCCCTCCCCTGCCTGGGCCTAGGACAGCACAGGAGACTTGACTCTGCCACAGCAAGGTGTCAGGGGGGCCTGGGCATTCTCTGGGGCCCTCCTTTGACACATACCTACCAAGCACCTTGTGCATGCCCAGCTCCATGCCCCGCTCTGGAGCACAGAGGTGCCCAGACCTATGTACAGAGGTGCATAGGTCCCCTCCTCACGGCCGCAGGTCCACCAGAACACGGCCTCATAAGCTGTTTCCAGATCATGGTGATAGGAGGAACCTGAAGCAGGGGTTCTTGGGGGGATGAAGAAGGACTGGGGGCAGGGGTGTTTAGATGGGTCCTCGGGGGAGACATCTCCAACGGGTGACATTTGAATTGGGAACTGAGCCAGCTCTGCTAGGACTGGCATGGCAGAGAGAAGAGCACTCAGGTGAGGAGCTTGGGAGGTACAGCAGCCCAGGGCACACTCCAGGGACAGAAAGAAGGGTGCCCAGGAGTGGTGGCGCATGCCTGGAGTCCACCTACTTGAGAGGCTGAAGAGGGAGGATGGGTTTAGCCGAGGAACTGGAGGCTGCAGTGAGCTATGATCATGCCTGTGAATAGCCACTGCACTCCAGCCTGGACATCATAGCAAGATTCCATCACTTAAAAAAAAAGTACCTGAGGGGCTGGGCCCGGGCAGACCTTGTGACTTTGTGCTGGGAGGTGGCGGGAAGGAGGTGGGAGAGGTGCAGGCGCTGACTTGGGCTTAGCAGGCTGTACGAGAGCTTGATTCATCCTCAGTGTGACAGGGAGCCTTGGGAGGATTTTAATTATGAGGGTGATGCTTTCCAAAGCTGACTGCAGTTGCTGTACGGACAAGGGGATGGAGTGGGGTTGGGTGGAAACAGGCCAGTGAGGAAGCCACCCTGCACTCGGCGTCTGTTGGCTGAGCTGCCTCTGTATTGGGCTCTGTGGGACTCGAGAGGACAGCCCCGGCGGGCGAACAGAGAGGCAGGACAGGGTGGCATAGGTGGGGGAGGCACAGTACGCAGGACCCAGAGTGCGGAGCGGCATTCTCACCTTGGGAGGAGGAATCGGGGAAGGACTCCTGGAGTGGGAGCCCGAGGCTGGTTTTTGAAAGACGCATTGGCTTTTTGGGATTTGAGAGCAGGACAGAGATTCCAGGCAGGGGGCGCCGAGGCCCTGAACATGAAAAGCTTGTGGGGTTAAGAGTGGACTGTAGACCGTCTACAGGAGCTGCCTGGGCTCATCCCCTGCCCTCCCGCCTGTGCTGAATGGCCCTGAGCCATGTATGTGCCTGCCCCCTCTGCCTGGCATCTCCTCATCTGGAAGATGGGTGTCATAATCTTAGCGATGCTAACTCAGGTAAAGGCACATGGAGCAGTCCCCGGTGCAGTGCTGTGCACCCGATGATGTTACTGTTACGCATTGCCACACAGAGGACATTGTGCTTTATCTGAGAGAATGGGGAGCCAGGAGAGGGTTATGAGCAGGGGAGGGGCATGGTCAGATTTACAGATTAGGAAGGACAGTGTAGGGAGTAGGAGGCTGCAGTGGGAGTCTGGGGGGATCAGAGGCCCAAGGACCTGTAAGGGGTCCCCAAAGGTGCTGGCTGCTACAGGTTGGGGAGGCAAGGGAGTGAGGGCCTGGCCCGGGAGGGACTCTGGGTGGATGCTGGCTAATGGGGCTCTGTCCACGGCAGAGCGGAGACCACCGCGCAGAGAGCAGAGGCACTCAAGGACTTCTCCCGCTCCTCGTCCAGTGCCAGCAGCTTCGCCAGCGTGGTGGAGGAGACCGAGGGTGTGGATGGAGAGGACACAGGCCTGGTGAGAGGCTCAGGGGGTTGGGGGCTCCACAGGAGCTTGGAAGGGGGCTCTTTGGTCCCTGGAGATGCCCTGAGTAGAAGCATGAGCCTGGGTGTGGCTGAGATGTGATCAGGGAACCCAGCCCAAAGGAGCGGTGCAGACGAACCTCCCCTGCTCAGAAGCCTGCCATGGCTCCCCAGCACTGTCCACAGGAAGCTCCGTCTCTGGGGCTCTTGGAGATGTGGTTGCTGTCTTCCCCTCTAGTCTCCCCTCTTACCACCTCAGACATTAGCACCGCTTCATACTCCCTTGGGGTCCCCCAAGCCTCCCGGGCTTCCTGCACCCCCAGGCCTTTGCATGTGCCATCTCTTCTGTCTGGAACACTCTTCCTGCCTCCTCCTCCTTTCTTTGCTAGGCTGACTGACTCATCCTTCTTGACTGAGTCTCACACACCTCCACCTGAAAGTCTTCCCTGATTTCCTAGTCCCAGGGTAGGTTAGGAACCCCCTTTGCACTCTCACAGTCCCCGGGCTTTGCCCAGCACACCTTTTGTCATTTTTCATTCTGCCAACCATCAGTGGGCCCCTGTTCATTGCCAAGCGCTGCCCCAGATGCAGCAGGTGCAGCTAGGAACAGCGCAGATCCAGGCCCTGCCCACTGGGGCAGAGTGCAGAATTCCAACGGTCTCTTCACAGCCTGCCTCACCTCCTGGACATCGGGCTACCGTGGGCAGGGCCCACGCCTGATTTATGTCATGGCAAGCCCTAGAGAGCATCAGTGAATGTTTGTTGAATGAATGTGTGGCAGTGGGCGGGGTGTGCCTGGGTCTGTGCCGGCCCTGCCTCTGACCTCCTATGGTCTTCCCTGGCAGCCATGGCTGGGCCAGTCCTCCTTGCAGGAGGCACAGGTGGGGGACGTGGAGTGCAGTGAGGGAGAGGGGCTGGGTGGGGGCCCTAGCCAGAGCGAAGGACATGGGCTAACCTCCCTCCCGCTCTCCACCCCTCCGCAGGAGAGTGTGTCATCCTCTGGAACACCCCACAAGCGGGACTCCTTCATCTATAGCACGTGGCTGGAGGACAGTGTCAGCACCACTAGTGGGGGCAGCTCCCCAGGTACCAGGACAGGGCAGCTTCCCCACAGAGCAGGGCCACCCTTGGGGTAGGAGGGGGATAGGGTTGGACATGGGGCGGGGGCACCAGTTCTCACGCCCCACATGGTGGGTGTGTGATGTGACTGCCCCAGCCTTGGAGGACAGCGGGCAGGTCATCACCCAGCCTAGGGTGGCTGGGCAGATTGGAGGGCTGGTTTCTTCTGGAAGGGTCTCAGAGGACAATGCGGGATGGCAAGGAAGGAAGTTAGGGGTGGGGTTGGATCACACTGGTGCCGACCGCCCACCTGTGCCCCCGTCTCCCTGGTGCCTCCCCGCGGCCAGTGAGGTGGCTCCCTCCTGCCCCCCTCCCCAGGCCCCTCTCGATCACCCCACCCAGATGCCGGCAAGTTGGGGGACCCTGCGTGTCCCGAGATCAAGATCCAGCTGGAAGCATCTGAGCAGCACACACCCCAGCTGGTATGTGCAGCCCTCTGGCGCTGGCGCTGGGGGAGCCCCACCCGGGAGGGGATGAGCTGGAGGGGAGACTGGGAGCTGAGGATGAATCAGGGGAGGTCCCCCTAGGCCAGGCAGGGTGGGGCTTGCCGGCCTGGACACGGCCAGTGACTTTGTGCGCCTGTGTCTTTCACCCCACTGTTTCTCCCATCCTGCTGCCTGCCTCGCTGCCACTGTCTGTCTGCAGGGCTGTTAGCCGGGCCGCCCCCTCTGAAGGTGAAACTGAGCAGGTTAGACCCAGCCCCTCAGCTTGTGTTTGGTGGGAGAGCTTGGGGGTGTGTCCGGGGCTAAGCTGACTCCTCCCTGTTCCTCTGTCACCTCTCTGGGGGGGAGCTATGTATCTAGGTTTGAACCCCCTGGCACTCTGTTGCTGGGTGACTTGGGCAGGTCACAGCCCTTCCCTGGGACCTCTGCCCTGGAATTATTGGAGGATTTGATGGGAATCTGAAAGGGGCTTGGAGTTGCCAGATGGGAAGAAGTTTCAGGGGTACTCAATGGGATGGAAAGACCCAGAGCCTGGAATTCCAAGGGCGGCCCCTCCCAGGGTGGGGTTCCCTGAGACGGGGACTTGGCGGAGTTGGGGCACACTGGTGCCAACCACCCATCATGCCAAGTTTCATGGTGTCTCCATCCCCCTTTGCCCTGCAGATGCCACAGAAGCACAAGGGGAAGATGCCGTGTCAAGTCCAGGCAGATGGGACCTCTGCCCTGAAGACCAACACCAGCCCGTGGGCTGCCCCCTGCCTGTCCACCCTCCCCACGGCCCACCCATCCGGGCTGTCTCTGCAGGGCAGAGCCATCCAGACCTGGGATTGGGGAAGCTGCTGGCATCGTCCCCACCCCCAGCCTGGGGCTCCAGGCTGGGGAAGGGATTGCTCAGTGGAAGCAAGACCAGGGGCCTGGCTTGCCCCCACCCTGGGCCCATCACCCTTGAGCATCCCTCTGGACTCAGAGGGAGCACTGTGTGAGAGAAGGATTGAGACAGCTCCGTATGGAGAGCTTACCCCCTGAAAGCAGCAGGAAGTGGATGTGACATGTGGGGGAGTAAGCACTGGGTTGGGAGTCAGGAGTCCTGGTTTCTGATTTGGGTTCTGCTGTGTGACTCTGGGCAAGTCACTCTCCCTCTCTGGGCGCTTCTACTACAAATGGACATCATTATTTCAGTGGTCACTGAAGACTGATTACATGCATCTGCCCTAGAAGGTGGGATTTTCTTCCCAGGGACCTCCCATCACTCTACCCTGCTTCTTAAGGTCCCTGGGGCCCCAGGTGGGCAGAGGGGCAGGGAGCTGGCTGTGCCCATTGCACCTCCCAGACCCTCCAGTTCTGCCACAGGTCTGCCAATGCCCTGTCCACTGCCTACACATGACAGACAAGTGACCCCCTCGTGGGGGATGGGGACCTCCCTGGCTCCTCAGCCAGCACCCAACTTCACCCCTCCCATTCCATGCCGCTGGGCCCTCCAGGCCGAGAGTCTCAGCTGGCCGAGAGTCCAGGCCTTGCCTCCCCCACCGCCATGGAGAGGGCAGCCAGGCACAGCTGCTGGGAGCCCTTGTGTGTCTGTCACACTTTTTAGGCGCCATGCCAAAGGCCAGCCTCCCGGCCCCAACACCCATTTTGGAAGCCCCTGTGGCCGTGTGGATGTCGGTAATAGTTGTATAAAATAAATTCTATTTATCGCTATTGTACCCAGAGTTGGACCTGGCTTTGTGTGAACTGTGGCCAGATTGACCCCCAACAGATGTCCAGGGATGCCAAAGTGGCAGGGAGCAAGCCTGTCCCCATCAGAGCCGCTGGGCCTGAGGACTCCTCCAAAGCCAAGCCGCCGGCTCTGTGAGCACCGCCTGTGGTTTCCTCCACGGGTACTGTCCTTCCCTGCACGCTGTGCCCCTTCCTCACTGCAGGAAGAACATGGCTGTACAGTCAGGCAGACATAGATTTGAGTCCTGGCACTGTCTCTTGTCAACTGAATGGGTGACATTGAGAAACATATTAGCTTCTGTAAGCCTCAGTGTTTACTTTTGTAAAATAGGAGTGGTAGTGCGTCTCCTGAGGGTTTGTTGTGAGGATTTAATGAGCTGGTGCATATCAAACATACAGCACACAGTATCTGGCACACACTAGGTGCTCAATTAATTGCTTCCTTCTCCCCGTTCTCATATTCAGTGAATCCCCTTATATGGCCACCAGGGGGCGCCAAGGGATCACTTACTGGACTTGATGGAGGCCCAGGAGATGGAGATGAGTCCAAGGTCCACCTCCCAGGAGCTCATAGCTGGGACAGTAGGATGAAAGGTGACAAGGGGCAGCCAGAGACCAGGAGAGGTGTGCACAAGCAGGGCCTGGGGAGAGAGGTGTCAGGGAGAGTCCCTGGAGCTGTTCCCCCTTCCTGGGAAGGCCTAGGGAGGAGGAAGGCCTAGGAAGCAAGTGCAGGAGGGGGCTTTGAGTGAAAGTGCTGGGGCCCAGTGTTGGGGCTCAGGGACCCCACCTCTCCTCTGTCCCAATCCACCTGGAACTGGGAAGGTGGCAGCCCTCTTGGAATGGTGGGAGGGTGACAATGGAGGGGACAGGGAGATGGGTAGGGATGAGGCCAGAGGCAATGTGGCCTTGAACTCCAGACTGAGGGGCCAGGGCTCTGCACCGAGGGCAGGGGGATCCCGGGCAGGAGCAGTAGTTGCTGGTGGAGGCTGCAGAAGCAGAGGGAGGAGGGGACCAGGGAGGCTGTTGCTAGGGGAAGGGGTGGCCAGGAGGATGCTGAGGAGGACACCAGGCTAGCCTGGGCAGTGGGGACCAAGAGCCTGATGGGCTGTGGGGCTGAGCGGGGAATCGAGAGGCTCCCGGGAGTACAGCCTGGGTGTTGGGTAAGTGAAGGGGCTCTTCCAGGGCAGAACCACAGAGGAGAGCAGGTTTGCAGGGTGGACTGGGGACGTTGGGCTTGGGAGCAGGCACCAAATTGGGTCCCAGAAGGATCAGCCATGGCTTGGCCTCCCTGACAGCCTGGCAGTGCCCACCAGCCCCTGCTGGCCCTGCCCCCTTCCCAGGATGATGCTGAAGGCACCTCAGGTGGTTGTCCAGGTAGTGCCACGCTTTTCCTGACAGGGCTCTTCTGTGACCCTCTGATGCCTCAGGCCACCCATGGGTGGTGACTCACACCCAAACCCCAGCACCACCCAACTGGGTTTGGCTCTAGGCTGCCCTGGGCTCAGTGAGTCCCCTGCAAACTGCCCCCCATCAGCCTCACCCCTGCTCCCTATCCCTTAGCTCCCCCTCCGCCGCAGTCCGCTGCCCTCTCTCCTCCCACCCCACCTCTGCAGCGCTAGCCCACAGTGCAGCACCACGGTGAAGAGCTTCTTCAGAGTCAGCTCTCAGCTGCTTTGCCCCCTTGCTCTATGACCATGGACACATGATTTTGGCTCTCTGGCCTCAGTTTCCTCATCTGTGCAGTGGGGTGCTAACAGCCCTGCCCTCACTGGCACCCTGGCGTGAGGCTTCAATGAGGTGCCACCTCATAAAGTTCTCGTTGCAGCCCCAGCACATGGTGGGCTCAAAGAACAGCGTGTATGCGCCGGTGGGAAGGGAGGGATCGATGACGTCCGTAATTCAGAGTATGTGGAGTCCACTCGGTGCATTGGAGGACTCCCACCTGCCGCTGGGCCCAGTGCAGGCGCCTGGATGTGAGGCTTTGGGAATGGACCATGTCAGATGCTTCCCTGGGCCTCAGCTTGCCAGGTTTACCTGGGGTGAGGATGCTTCCGTAACAGAACTGGGAGGGTCCCTGGCGTGTCTCCCTGTACTTAGCAATGCACCCCCACTCCATTCTATCCCGCAGGGGAGACAGAACAGCAGGATCTGCCATGGCAGCTCAGTGGGCAGCTCGGTGGGCAGCTCGGTGGGCAGAAGCTGGCTTCGTCCCATCCCCGTCTGGCTGGTGTCAGGCCCGTCTGCGGGAAGGAAGGCCTCTGGGCCGCATCCCTCCAAGCTCCGAGGTGGGGTCAGGGGAAGCTGGCGATGGATCAGGCCTCTGGGATCAAAGTGTCCAGTGCTGTTTCTCTTGTGCCCGCGCCAGCTCTGTGCTCACCCTGGGCTCTGAGGTGGGAGGGCGAGCCAGGACACTCTGACCCGAGGCTAGAATTAGGACTTGGGTGGGGGTACCAGGCTCCGGGAAGCACTGGACTCTGCTTAGAAATTACTCTGGTGGTGGAAACAGCAGCCAGGGGGTTCCTCCACACACAGAGGGAAGAGGCCTCCCGTGGAGGGACGTGGGTGCATGGAAGACTCGACCTCCCCCATCTGCCCTGCCTCACAGCAAGGGTCTCCTGTCTCTCCGAGTCTCAGTTTCCTTACCTGGGAATGAAGACAAGGCCCCTACCTATTGCTCTGAAGAGGCCGTCTTGGCCTTAAGGTACCTGGGGTGGCTGCTGGCACAGAACCCAGGCCCAATACGAGGGGGTCCTCCCCTGCCCTGCAAGCTGGGGTGTCCCTGGACATCCATAGCCAACCTTGGGGCAACTTTGCCAAGGAGATGAGCACAGGCCCGAGCCGGCCCAGTGCCAGAGGGCTGGGAGCTGGACATTCTCTGCTGCTCAGGCCACAGGGGGTGCTCAGCCAGGGACCCTGGAATGTGGAGGTCCCTCCCTTCTTCCCTGCTCCCGCCCTGCCAAGGGGATGGAGCCTCCTGAAATAACCAGATCTGGTTAGCAAGGCTAATTTTAAAAGCCACTCTGGCTGCCCCATAGGCCCTTCTGGGAAGCCATGAATGTCCCTGTGTCTGCCCCTGGGAGGGGAGAGCTCAGGGGCTGGGGCCGGCCTCCGAATGGACTCCTGCCCCTGCCTCCCAGGACCGGCCTGCCTGGGGCCCAGTGTTGTGGCTCAGGGACCCCACCTCTCCTCTGCTCCGATTCACTCAGGCAAATCCCAGTGGGCTTTCAGGACCCTCCACCCCCTTTACCAGTCTCCCAAAGCAGCTCTGGGCAGGGGCCCCGAAGCTCTCTGTCTCCCTCTCTGCTGTCTCCCCCTCTGTCTCCAGTGCCCAGTCTCTGTGTCCCTTTATCTTTGTGTCTCTGCCTCTCTCGTCTCTAACACTCGTGGTCCCTCTGCAGCTGTGGCTCTATCCCCCTCTCTGTCTGGACCCATCACACAGGAGGCGGGACACAGGATTCCAAATGGTCCTTACGCTGGGCTCTGTGCACCGGGTGGCAGGCAGCTGTGTCCACTCAGGAGCTGGGGGTTCAGGTGCGGCCCAGTGAGGGAGGGAAGCAGTCCTGGGGACCAACGGGAGCTATAACTGGGCAGGCAGGAGCCAAGTCCAGACGCGACCTGCGCCATCTGGCCAGGCCCACTTCCAGCAGGAGGAAAGAGCTCCAGGTCTAGGGTTGCCAGATTTAGCAAATAGAAACCCACGGTGCCCAGTTAAATTTGAATTTCAGATAAACAAGGAATAATTTTTAGTTTAAGTATACCTTGTGTGATATTTGGGACATACTTATACTAAAAAAATTATTCTTTGTTTGTCTGAGATTCAAATTTAGCTAAGCGGCCTGTATTTTATCTGGCAACCCTCTCCAGGGAGGCACTAAGAGTGAGGGGAGAGGTTTCTCAGGAAAGGCAGGTTGCATAGGCCAGTCTGATGGCAGTGTCACAACCATGTCCTGGGGAAATCCCAGTCTGATGAGGGAGGCACAGCTCCAGCCCACAAGGAGTTGGCATGGGGACAGTTCTTGGGAACGTGGTGGGGAGACACATGACACACAAAGTCTTCTCAGCAGAACCAGAGACATCAGAAGGAAGGCTCTGTGTGTGCAGGAATGGCTGGGCCCAGGGCCTTGCACACAGTAGGCGCTCCATAAATACTTGCTGAGTGAATGAAGAATCCTCCCAACCCATCCCCATGGGGCGGGAAATGGAGGGGCATGCGTGGCCAGCAGGGGGCTCTAGCACCCTACTGCCCGAGCTCCTAGGAAGCAAGTGTATGCCACCCCGAACCCAGGGACTCCCCAATATGATCTGCAAAGGGGATGGGAGGGGGCAGAGTGGGTGAAGAGGGGAGGTCAGCTTTTCCCCTATTTCGGCCTCTCCCCAGGCCCCAATCCTATGTGGGAGTTCAGCCCTGGGCAAGGGTGCAGGTGGTAGTGGGGACCAGGGCAGGTGATCTACCCTTCTGGCATTTGGGGGATGGCTGGGATGAAGGTGTGGGGGCAGGCCAGAGAGGCACTGCTCAGTGGGGGGGGCGTTGGATGAGCCAAGGGACCCCTGGAACCTGGGAAGTGAGGGATCCTTGTTTCTGGGGAGGTGAGACTTGGGCCTTTATCTGTGGCCCGTTAATCTCAGGGGTCTCCCTGGAGTGGAGGCAACTAGGGTGAGACCTGTGGCCCTTTGAGGCCTCCCCAGGGGCAGAGTTTCTTAAACAGCCTTTGTATTCATTCCCTCTTTCATTCACTTGCTAACAGGCTCACTCACTCATCGCCATCCACTGAGGCGACCCGCCAGCGCTCCCCGCACTGCACCCCCTGCTCCAGATCTCAGCGGCTTGTCCAGTCCCAGCGGGAACACACCACCGGCTCCCGGCGTGATGCTGGACAAGTCACTGACCCTTCGGAGCCTCGGTTTCCCCATCCCTAATGGGGCTAGTCCTAGCAGCTCCCTGGCAGGGTTCCTGCGAGAAGGCACGAGATGATGCCTGCCTCCAGGGAGCGCTTCCAAAGGGACCATGGCTGCTGCTGGCACCTTTATTATTATTAATCATTTCAAAGCCCCCATGGGTTGGGCAGGGAGCAGCCGCCTGGCTCCAAGTCCAGGTCACACTGAGGCCATTCTGGGAAGCGCCCGCTTCCTCTCGCGGCGTCAATCATCTCAGTCCCCGGCCCTCCTTTTCAAGGGGTGTCAGTGTCTTGGCTTCTTGATACAGAACAAAATCCTCCAGAGAAAAGTGAGGGGTGGGGATGGAGCCGCACGCCCCGCCCCCTCTTCACCTGCAGTGTGAATTCCGGGCCTTGGTTTCCCCAGTCACACAGCGGGGGGCTGGGCTGGGCATCCTGCCAAACCCCGGAAGGGGCCTCTCCGTGTGTCATCCCGTTAGAAACGGTTTAGCTCCCAGCGAGCCTATAATCACATCTACCCGGGGAGGAACTAACACAGCATTTCTTTAAATTGGGCTCTAATTGCGGCTGTTAGTGGAGTCACATGTGCCCCCTCCCCCTACCGGTCTGAATCAGGGCAGCTGTGCCGGCCTGCCCTGCCAGGTCCGGGAATCCCCCGGGATTGCTGTGGCTCCCACTGAGCCAGTGGTGGAGGAGTCCGGGGCTGCTGTTTCTCAGGGGCCTGCTGTGTGCAGTGCCCTGTGCTGGGCACTTCTGTCCAGGGGACTCCGTGTCATTTCACCCCTGCTCTGGGAATCAGGCTCTCCTGGGACCTGCCTCTGTTCTATTTGCCCAGAAGTGGGAGCCAGCCCTCGAGAGTGGGGTGTTGGCGGACGAGACCAGAGGCAGCACCCCTGCTTGGGGGCGTGGTGGGGGAGCCTGCGGTTTCCCTGTTTGTTCTGGAGATCCCAGCCGCTTCCCGAGGAGACAGCTGGCGGTTCCCAGGCCACAGCCCCTCAGGCGGGGCCAGACCACGGCTGGCCAGCCTGGGCGCTCTGCCCGCCAGCCACCCGGGCTCCACCAGGCCCTGGCGCTGGGTGGTCTGGGCAGGGGCCAGGGGGCCTTGGTCCTGGCCACAGGGCAGGAATCATGACCAGAGCCAGGAGTGGGGCTGCCCTGCCAGGGACATAGGGGGGTCCTGAAGGCCAGGGCAGGGCTGGACCAGGGGCAGAGGCAGGCGTGGGCAAACACTGCCTTGGGGGAGACCCAGGAGGGAAGACTCTAGGCCCCAGTTCCATCTGTGGGCCTCAAGAGAGACGCTCACCCCTTCAGGAATGTCCCAGTTGGAAGGTTTCAGCCCAGCCATTGATTTGGCTCAGACAGGAGTCCACCTTAGAGGCGGGCAGAAGAGTCAGGGTTGGCAGACAGAAGACCTAGACCCCAGCCCTGCCTTCCTTCAGACCTCAGTTTCCCCATCTGTACAATGGGCAGAGCACAGGACTTCATGCTTGACATGGTCTCTTCCAGCTGACCAGGCTGTGGATGGGAGGCGAGCAGCCCAGGCTGGGAGGATCTCAGTCATTCCCAAATTCCTTCTCAGGGACTTGTCTTGTTATTATTTATTATTTATTTTTGAGACAGCGTCTCGCTCTGTCGCTGTGGCTGGTGTGCAATGGCACGATCATAGCTCACCACAGCCTTCAACTCCTGGGCTCAAACAATCTTCCCATCTCACCACCACACCCGGGACTTTCTCATTTTTAGCTTTTTGTAGAAACGGGGCCTCACTTTGTTGCTGAGGCTGGTCTCAAACTCCTGGGCTCAAGTGATCCTCCTGCCTCAGCCTCCCGAGATTCTGGGATTACAGGCATGAGCCACCCCATCTGGCCTGACCAATAGGATTTCGATTAGGATTACATTCACTTTATTTATTTTGTTTTTTTTTTTTCCTCAGGGGCGTCTCCTTGCCCCACCTCTGAGTCCTGCAGCAACCCCTGTACCTTAGACGAAGCCTCTCTGCTCCCAGCTGTCCCAGGTGAACGCCCGCTGCAGTGGAAAGAGCCCCTGTGGGTTTTGGAGTCAACAGACCCCAGTTCAAATCCTGACCACTGGCTCTCTGTAGCCTTGGGCAAGTCACTTGCTCTTTGTAGCCCATAACTATAAATACCATCCTGACCCTCAACTTTCTATTTCCTCCCTCGAACTCCAGACTCTTCCTCCTACCTACCCAGCTTCTCCACTCCAAGATCCAATGGGCACCTCCACCCCAATGTGATCCAAGCCCACCTCTCTATTTCCTCCCCACATCTGGTTCCCCATATCCGTAAACAGCACCTCCATCAACCCAGGTGCCCAACCCCGATTCCCCTGTTCCCTCCCCTCCTGACGTGCAGTCCACCAGGGAGCAGGGCACTCTGCTGGGTCTCCCTCCCAACATGTCTGAGATCCAGCTCCTTCCTGCCGCCACCACACTTAGCCTGGTCCAAGCCACCACCACCTCCAGCCCAGACACAGAAAGCTCCAGGCTGTGCTCTGGCATCATCAGCTCCTGAAGCTCCCGGGCCTCCTCCGCTCCACAACCGCTTGAGTGATCGAAGCACAAGCCAGTCACTTGTCTCCCCTGCTTCTAACCCTCCAGTGACTTGCCCTCTCAGTCCAGAAGAAAATACCAGCTCCTTTCATGCTCCCCCGACTATGCAGCCTCTGTCCCACTCACTGACTCTGTTTCTCTGGGTTGCAGCCACATCACCTTATTTCTGTCCCTCATTTCTGCCCCAGGTTGCACTTGATCTAGTGCCTGCCTGGAGCAATCGTTCCTCCAGGTCTTTGCAAGACATTGTCCGAGCAAATGTCACTTCCTCAGACAGGCCTTCCCTGGCCACCAGCTGGAGCAGTGTCCCAGTCACTCTCTGGCTCTTGGTTTTCCTATGTGTAAAATGGGGCTGGCACTGGTGTTGTTAAGAGGGTGTGGGAAGAGACTGTCGGGGTTGGGGGCTGAAGTGCCAGAGTGGGTACTTCATTGCCACTGGGTACCTGCGAGTCCCTCCTTCTCACCGGCCGGACCCAGGGTCAGAAGGCTGTGAGAACCCTCTGCTGGAGATGGAAGCTGGACTCCTCTGACCATTTCACTGTGTGGCAGCAGCTTGGTGTCTGACCCTTGCTGGGCTGCCCTCCTCCCTGGATTGTAGAAGCCCATTCCAGGCTGAGCTTTGTCCGGGAAACTATGGAAAGAGGCCTGTGCCCCAGGAGACTCTTCAACAGTGGAGGGCCCTGAGCACAAAGAGCCCATCTGGCACCAAAACCCTCCCTGAGGCTGGGTGTCATGATGGTACCTGTCACACCGTAAGAGGAGGCAGCTGCTACTCAGGCCTCGGCCCCGGGCACCAGCAGGCAAAGACGGCCAATGATCATGTCTCAAAACCCTCCAGACCCTGCCCCAGGCCACTCCTCTCACCCTGACCCAGCTCACTGTGCCTTCACTGCCATTTTTCCCCTGAGCAGGTAACCTGAGTGGGCTAGAGGTGGATGACAGGCCTGCAGGCAGTGTGGTCAAGCCCGGGCTGACTTGGGGACCCAGAAACCCTGGAGCTGCCCCCTGCCATGGGTGGATGGAGGCTGCTGGGCACTCCCCACAGGTCAAGGGCACAGCCATGGGTGCCCCGTTTACAGGACAGGACAGGATTCCCAGCCACTGAACTCCCACCTCCCACCGCCACCCCCACCACCTCAAACCTTGCAGTTGGATTCTTAAGTTCTCCTCCTCGTTACTCCTCCCCACCCACAGCCACCGAGCCCTCCCTGCACCCTGCCCGCCCCCACCACAGCACGTGAGAGGCTGCGGCTTCAAGATCAAGGAGTCCGCAGATGAGGGCGCTGGACTTCAGCCAGTGGGTGGCAGTGGCCAGCCAGGCCCCGACCATAGGAGCAGCAAATCGGCACTTGGTGACACCCCTAGACTCTGGGCCTTCCTCTCCTCCTGCAGTCCCAGCACAGGAAACTTGGACTTTAGGAGGAGAACATGACTCGGGTGCAGCTGGCAACTGGAAGAGTCCGGCCTGAAGTCCACCCCTGCCTGACGCCAGAGCATGCAACAGGGTGATTAAAATCCTATACTCTGGAGCCACATTGCGTGGCTAGAGTCCTGGCTCCAGCCCTTGTTAGGGTGTGACTTCCAATAAGTTAAGTCATTTCTGCTTCTGTTTCTTCATCTGTAAAATGGGGATAATCACAGTCCCTGCCCTCCAGGGTGGTTGAGGGGAGGATGAGTTCATGTGTGCTGTGAGCCACGTAGGAACAGCGCCTGGTCAGCGCGGAACACCGTAGCAATGTCCACTATTGTGCCCGCGGCTAAGTTCCCACCACCTAAGTGAGTCTAAGCCTGGGTTCCAGCGGGCAGGAGGGGGAGGCAACACTGGAGGACCGGTTCCAGCCTGTCTCCTTCTTGGAGGGGGGGCCCACGTGTGCACACCCCATCTCAAGGTTCACACAGACTGCTGAGAAGCCAGAAAAGGGCCTGGCGCTGTGATTAAGGCAGCGTCCCAGCGAGGCTCAGAGGAAGCCACACAGGAACTTGGGAGCCCAAATCCTCTTCTGAGAACTTAATCCCCACCCGCCTTCTCCCAAGACGGGCTGGGGCTGGATCCCAGTGGGAGGTCTTTGGTTCAGCCATGGGGTTAATTACAAATGCTGCTCTCATCACCCCCCATGGTGGCTTCTGGGCTTCTAGGGGACTCAGAGAGCCCACAGTTCTATGGCTCATGGGGCTGGGGTTGTTTTCCTTGGAGAGATTAGAGCCCCAGAGACAAGGAGAAGAACGTGAGCTGGGAGCCAAGGAGACCTGGGTTCAACGTGCAGCTGCCACCTACAAGCCATGGGCCCCGGAGCAGGTCACCATGTCCTGCCAAACCTCGACTTTCCCATCTGTAAAATGGAGGGTGAACACTTCAGAGGATAGGGGGATATGGACCATGTACCCTCAAGGCGACAACGTCACTGCCAGGTCTCAGCACTCAGTAGGGTATGTGGCACACAGTAGGCACCTTTCAGCCTCCTCCTCTGCATCCCAGAGCATCTGGTTTGCTGACAACCCTTCCATTCACTTGCTGGGCTGGCTTCCCTCTTGATAAACAGGAGCTGGGATTCGCAGGGCCACATGCGGGGCTTGTCCCTCCCCTCTCCATTTCCAAAGCTCGTTTCTCCTGCCTGGTCTATTACAGCAGTCTCTGGGCGGGTGTCCCAGCCTCCAGTTTCTCTACTTGGAACACCCTTGAAACTGATAGCCAGGATGATCTTTTATTTATTTATTTATTTATTTATTTATTTGAGACAGAGTCTCCCTCTGTCACCCAGGCTGAAGTACAGTGGCATGATCTCAGCTCACTGCAACCTCCGCCTCCTGGGTTCAAGCGATTCTCCTGCCTCAGCCTCCCATACCTGACTCATTTTTGTATAGAGACGGAGTTTCACCATGTTGGCCAGGCTGGTCTCGAACTCCTGACCTCAAGTGATCGATCCATCTGCCTCAGTCTTCCAAAGTGCTGGGTTTACAGGCATGAGCCACCGTGCCCAGGCCAGGATGATCTTTCAAAAACAATGCTCACGCCCTAGCTCCAGAGCCTTCCATGTCTCCCCAGGGTCTTCATGGTCAACCCCCCAGCTTCTCCAAATGGCGTTTGAGGCCCTTCTGCCCTTCTCTCCCCACAGTGCTTCCCTCTGAATTCTCCTCAGTATCCTCGTGCCCTGGGTCCTCCTTCCCTTATTAAGCCTCAGCTCACTCACTGCCCTCTGTGCCCTGTGCACCTGCCCCCACCGTGTTCCCTTCCTGTCCCCACAGCTCCTGGCTTCCCCACACAGTGGGTGGTCTCTGTAGGTCTCTGTCATGAGATGTGAACTTGAGAACAGCCTTGGACTTGTCCACTATCTGTTCACTGGGCAAGACTGCGGCATGGGGCATAGTACTCAGTAAGGCTGGGGCCACAGCCTTTCTCCACCACGACCACACCGGTACTTACATCTGAAGGCCCAGTGTCAGAATACAGGGCACTCTGGGGGCCATGGCACCCGGAAGAGCATACTCCCCGGACAGGCTTGTCGCTCAGCTCCAACTGACCATTGCCCTGCAGACATGTGGGGTCTGCTGCGAGCTGGAGCTTCCTTTTTTTTGGAAAAAAAAAAAAAAAAAGCCAGAAACCCAGATCTTATAGAGAATTTCTCAATTTCTTTTTCTTTTCTTTCTTTCTTTTTTTTTGAGACAGAGTTACACTCTGTCACCCAGACTGGAGTACACTGCCGCGATCTTGGCTCACTGCAACCTCTGCCTCCTGGATTCAAGCGATCCTCCCACCTCAGTCTCCTGAGTGGCTGGGACTACAGGCTTGCACCACCATGCCCAGCTAATTGTTTATTTCTGAGTAGAGACAGGGTCTCACTATATTGCCCAGGCTGGTCTCCAACTCCTAGGCTCAAGCGATCCACCTGCCTGGGCCTCCTAAAGTGCTGGGATTACAGATGTGAGCCACTGTGCCTGGCCCCCAGTGTTTGAAAACATGGAGCCGTATTCAGTGATTACAGGGGAATGGATGGGTTGGAGGATGTCTCCAGCCTGAGCCGAGTTGACCACCCTAGCCTCCCACACCTCTTCCTTCCTACAGAGCAGAGGTTTTGAACTAATGTGGGGGTGATTTTGCCCCCAGAATGAGAACCTGCTGGGTTGGTGTTCCTGGGAACGGCTGCCCAAGCGAATACTGCATTTCCTTGCCTTCCTTATATCCGGGAGGGATCATAGGACCTGTTCTTGCCAATGCACTAAGGGTGAAAGTGATGTGTGTCACTTCCAGGATGAAGTGGTTAAAAAGCAGATGTTGACCGGGCGCGGTGGCTCGCATCTGTAATCCCAGCACTTTGGGAGGCCAAGGCAGGTGGATCACAAGGTCAGGAGATCGAGACTATTCTGGTCAACATGGTAAAACCCATCTCTCCCTCATGGTAAAACCTCTCTCTTTTTGGAGGTTGCAGTGAGCTGAGACTGTGCCACTGCACTCCAGCCTGGGCAACAGAGCGAGACTCTGTCTCAAAAAAAAAAAAAAGAAGGTATGGTTCCCACCATCAAGGTGCTAATCAGATGTGAAGGATATCCAGAACTTACAGGGGGTGGCAGAGCCTGGGGCCCAGCCACCTGGGCAGGGGCGCTACCTGATGTTGGGGGTAGAACTACATCCTCGGGTGTCAAGTTTATGGAGCTTTCTGAATTTACCTTTAACAGAAGGCAGGGTTATCACAGTGGACACAAGAGGGTGTGTCGGCTTCTCTTTGTTCTTCCTCCTGGAGAAGGCATCTGAGGGCAGGGGAACCCCATGTGCAGGGGGTCTGGACTGTCATTCTTAGTGTCTAGGTCCATGGCCATGGGCCATAGTCATGAATGGAACTTGGACCTATGCCTGAACCCCTGGCTCCAATTAGGACTCAGAGCCCACAACTAAAATACAAGGTGATGAGTGACGCGGGGCCCAGTCTGAGTGGGGGAGACTTGAAGAGACCCTGAAGCCTTGGGTGCCTGAACATCTCAGTGTCTGCTTCTCAAAGGACACATCAGCTCATAGCCGGAGTGTGGGCAGGAAGAGTTCCTGGCTCCTAATGGGGTCCCAAGTCTTCACTACGTGCTAGGCACCACTAGGCACAGGGTGCCAGAGAAGCTGAACCCCTTGGCCAAGTTCATAGAACTGAGAAAATGATGGAACAGAGATGTAGACCCGCATCTGTCTGACTCACAGCCCGTGCTCTGTCCCCCAGCAGTGTATCCCAAAGTTCAACAGAAGCTGTTGGTTTGTGTCCTTCGAGCAATTGATGTTCCAGCACCAGGCCTGGGGGCTTTCTCTCAGCCCCTCACCGGGAAGGTCAGGAGTGCCAGTGTTAATTTCCCCAGAAGCAGCCCTTGGCCAGTGAGAGATGACAGTTGAAGAATAAATACCCCGGCTCCCTCGCCCTTGGTGAGATGTCTCTGAAGTGTCACTCCTACACTGTCTCCCAGAGAGGTCCTTCGTGGGATCGAGTCCTGGCTAGCCTCAGTGGCAACCTGTTTAAAAGCACACCTTTCTCAATGTCTTTCCTTTTCCTATCTTGCCTCCTCATTCCCTGATTGGTGCTGCTTTCTGGGTTCCTCTTATAAACAAACTACTCATGCTGATTCCTGTCTCAGATTCTGCTCATGGAAACCCAACACAAGATAACAAAGTATAGTTTGTCAGACAACCTGCAGAGGGAAAACATTCACAATCTATACATCCAACAAAGGACTAACATAACAGAATCTACAAGGAGCTCAATCAAATTAGCAATAAAAAACCAATCCCATCAAAAAGTAGTATAAGGACATGAATTGATCATTCTCAAAAGAAGATGTACAAACGGCCAACAGACATGAAAAAAAGCTCAACATCACTAATGATCAGGGAAATGCAAATCAAAACCACAATGTGATACCACCTCATTCCTGCAAGAATGACCATAATAAAAAAAAAAAAAAAAAGAAGTTGGCACGGAGGTTGTGAAAAGAGACCACGGCTACACTGCTGGTGGGGATGTAATCTAGAGCAACCGCTATGGAAAACAATGTGGGAGATTCCTTAAAGAACTAAAAGTAGAACTACCATTTGATCCAGGAATTCCACTACTGGGTATTTACCCAGAGGAAAAGAAGTCATTATTCAAAAAAGATACTTGCACACGCGTGTTCATAGCAGCGCAATTCACAATTGCAAAAATATGGGACCTGCCCAAATCTCCATCAATCAACAAGTGGATAAAGAAACTGTGGTGTAGATATATACATATATACATATATATATATATATATATATATATATATGCGCTCAGGAATATAAACTCAGGAAGATGAGAACCCATATGTCAGAAGTGGACTTCCTTCAGGCTTGAAAATGCAAACTAAGCAGATTTGTCTCTGAGCTTCCTAGCAGTCCTGACAAAAACCGGAAGCACAGCCAACCTGACTCTGGGACAAAAGATGAAAGTACAGGCCAGGCACAAACGTCCTGCAGTTTCATCTTTTATCCCAAAAGTGCATATACATATACATATACGTATGTATATGTACTCAGCCATAAGAAGGAACGAATTAAGGGCATTTGCAGCAATGGGATTGGGGACTATTATTCTAAGTGAACTAACTCAGGAATGGAAAACCAAGCATCTTATGTTCTCACTCATAAGTGGGAGCTCTGCTACGAGGATGCAAAGGCACAAGAATGACACAGTGGATTTTGGGGACTCTGGGGGAAAGGGTGGAAAGGGGATGAGGGATAAAAGGTTACAAATTGGATTCAGTAATACTGCCCAGGTGATGGATGCACCCAAATATCGCAAATCACCACTAAAGAACTTACTAAGGTAACCAAATACCACCTACTCCCCCAAAACCTATGGAAATCAAAACAAAACAAAACAAAGGATGGTTTGCACACCCCAGAGACATGTAAATTGACTTCCGGTGGTACTGGGAACGTTTAAAAATCAACTGCTTCAATGTGAATTTAAAGGAGTGTTTGGGAAATAATGATATGAATATGGTAACAATTGTGAAGGTGCTGTGAAAATAATACCTGGAAAACACTGCCTTGAACAGTTCAGGATGAGGTGTCTCCTCTTGGTCCTGGCCAGAGTGTATGCATATAGTTTATTTTTTTATGTATTACTATTTTTGAGACAGGGTCTCACTCTGTTGCCCAGGCCAGAGTGCAGTGGCACGATCTCGACTTATTGTGACCCCTGCCTCCCAGGCTCAAGCGATCCTCCCCGCAGCCCCCCAAGTAGCTGGGACTATAGGTGCCTGCCACCAAGCCCCCACTTCCCAATTGTTGTATTTTTTATAAAGATGGGTTTCTCCCCATCACCCAGGCTGGTCTCAAAGCCTTGGACTCAAGGGATCCTCCAGCCTCAGCCTCCCAAGGTGTTGGGATTATAGCCACCACTCCTGGCACTTTATTTCCTTTTTAGAGACAAGGTTTCACTCCTTCACCCAGCCTGGAATGCAGTGGCATGGTCATAGCTCACTGTAGCCTCTGACTCCTGGGCTCTAGTGATCTTCCCGCTTCAGCCTTCCAGGTAGCTAGGACTACAGGCGGTTGTCACCGTGCCTGGCTAATTTTTTTATTTTTTGTAGAGACAGGGTCTTGCTATGTTGCCCAGCTTGGTCTTGAACTCCTGCCCTCAAGCGATCCTCCCACTTTAGCCTTTCAAAGTGCTGGGATTACAGGTATGCACCACCTGGTGCCTGGCCTGCAGTTTCATCTTTTATCCCAGCGTCAGGTTGGCTGTGCTTCCCTTTTTTGTCAGGACTGCTGGGAAGCTCGGAGGCAAATCTGCTTAGTTTGCATTTTCAATCCTGAAGGAAGTCCGCTTTCGAACTACGGGTTCTCATATTCCTGAGTTTCTATTTAACTGGTGTATGTCATGAATCATTACTATTGTCAGCCTCACGACCTGGTTGTAGGGAGGTTTGAAGTGTGTTATAACCAAATAAAGGGTAGTCTAAGTACAGGAGCTTTGGAATAAAACATACCTGGATCCGAATCCTAGCTCCACAACCTGGGGGCCTTTGGGCAATCACCTCACTTCCCGAACCCTCGGGGGTCCTCATCGATATATGTGGATGATGGGGACCCATTTCCTCATAAGGATTAAATGCAATGAATCCACATAAAGCATCAAGCACAGACTCTACCTGTCATAAATGATCAGGGGTAATCATGATCGTTATCCTTATTAAAGGAATTTCCATTTCAGTGAAGCGAAAGGAGCAAACTTGGACAAGTCTGTGTGCCCACAGTGTCAGATGGAGCCCTGAGTTTAATATTGAGGTATGAATATCAGAAATGGAAAGATCACAGTTACTAAGCTAGGCGGACACTCTCTGAGGGCCAGGAGCATGTCTATCTTCTTCACCGCTAAATTCTTAAGGCCTAATACCGTGCCTAGCATGTCGTCAATATTTGTTGAATGACTGAAATGAGCCAAGGTATGTAGTGCTGTTTGTGGGTGTCATGCAGCCAGGCTGCCGCTGGGCCCCCAAAGTCCTCCTTGCTGTGGGGTTTCTGGGCACACAGGCACTACTCTTTAATCCTTTGTTTTTTTGAGATAGTCTAGCTTCATCACCCAGGCTGGAATGCAGTGACAAGATCTCTGCTCACTGCAACCTCTGCCTCTCGAGTTCAAGCCATTCTCCTGCCACAGCCTCTGGAGCAGCTGGGACTACAGGGGCACGTGCCACCACGCCTGGCTAATTTTTGTATTTTTAGTAGAGATGGGGCTTCACCATGCTGGCCAGGCTGATCTTGAATGGCTGACCTCAAATGATCCGCCTGTCTCCGCCTCCCAAAGTGCTGGGATTACAGGCGTGAGCCACTGCGCCCGACTTCCTTAATCCTCATAGCAACGCAGAAGTGGGCTGTCCCCCATTTCACATAAGAAAACTGCACAAAGCAGTGTGTCCAAAGTGGCAAGGTAGGGAGTGTGAAGCCTGCAGGACAGAGGCCCTTGCCCCCTGCCCAACCCACCTGTACCCTGGCCTTGAGGCCAGCTCTTCCCAGAGAAATAAGCTTCTTTCAGTCTTTTTCTCACTGACCACAAAGACTCAGCTCTGTCCTCAGAAATATTTGGAAAGTTTTATTTAAATGTTTTGTGTTTCCTTTTAACCACCACCAAAAAGAGAAAAAAAATTTTTTTTTTTTGCTGTTCCAAACAGGAGAGTCGCTTCAGAGAGGAGCTGGCATGCGTGTTCAGAGCCCAGGTCTGTGAGCCCTGCCAGGCTGCTCTTCCCAGCCTGGGCCACCCCGGGTAGGACGGCCACCCAGGCACCGGCTTCCTGGGACCCCAGTGGCCTTGGAGTGAGTGCGAGAGCAAGGCCTTGTCCTGAGGAGAAGGACCTCATCTCCCCTGAAGGAGGGCTGGGCCTGGGGACAGGGTCATGAGCATGGTAGGGCCCAGGGGGTTCCAGAGGGAAGGAGATGAGTGAGAGGGTCAGATCCGGAATGTTCCATGGAGGCTTCAGGGCCTCTGGGTCTGGAGAAATATGTTTGCTAGAAAAATAAGATGATTTGAGAATTTCTGCAGTCTGTGGTCTCTGCCTGCCCAAGAGAAATCTACCCTGTTGGCCAAAGGGCAGGGGGCCAGAAGTGGGTCTGGCCCCCAGGGAAGATTCCAGAGGGGAGTGAGGTGGGCAGGCGGCAGACTTTGGTTTCCTGGGTCCCCTTTCTGGCAGTTGCAGAGGCCGAGGAGGCCCCCACCTCCCTGTGCCTTGAGGGGCGGGCTGCCAGGCGGTGGGCAGCCCCGGAAGTGGGAAGTTGACATCTGTGATGGGCTCGCGGGTGCCCGGGCCCTGGGCCCTCAGAACAGGACGCTCAGGGAAAAGAGGGCCAGCGGGAGCAGCAGGGGCCCTGCGGCGAGGCTGCCTGCTGAGCTGGCAGGGGCACAGTGGTCGAGGTTGGCCCCGATGCAGGCTGCGTACGCCATCACATGTGGGATGTAGTTCTGCTCGTGGACGCCGTGCAGCAGGTGTGCCATGGGACCCTTGGAGAAGACGGCCACGTCCTCTCCGCCGTGGGTCTCGTGGCGCAGGGGTACAGCAGACTGTGCCTGGTAGTTGTTGTGAGCTGTGGGCCAGAAGAAACGCCTGCTGAGAGCCTGCCGGGGGCCTGGCGCTGCGCATGCAGCTTCTCCGTCTCCCAGGCTGGCTTGAATGCTCCCATTTCATAGAAGAGGAAAGGGAGGCTCAACATGGGGAAGTCATTTTGCCTAAGGCCACAGGATTTGAACGGAGCCTGTTCTGACACAGGAGTCTGCAGAGAAAGTTCACCTCGTTTGGGCTGCTGGGATCAGGGAGAGTTGAGAGGGAGACCCTCTTACCATTGGCTGTGTCTTTAGACCCCCTGGAACCACTGGGAGTATGACGAACAAATGATTGATATGGGATGAGATGAACTATGACGAACAAATGATTGATATGGGATGAGATGAACTAACTGCAAAGACTGATATACTGGAATATTATAGAGCCAATAAAAAGGAGGGTAAAATATTGAGCACCTACATGTGCCAGGTCATGCTAAGCTCATCAGACCCATTTGGTCCTTCAGACAACCTTAGAAGGTAGAACCCTCTGAGAGAGGAAACCGAAGCTGAGAAAGGGGAATTCATATGCCCAAAGTCACAGAGCTGCTAAATTACAGATGATTCAAACTGAGGTTGTTCTGACTCAAGTTCCAGCCATTCTGAGACCCCTGCCCTTGACCACAAGCTGACACCCTATTCCCAAGCCCATCTCCAAGGGGCACCCTCTCTCCTCCCAGCCCTGGGTCCTGGAGGTCTCACCGTAGTCCACCATGGAGACATTCTCTCGTTCACCGCCCACCACCTTGTAGCCAGGCCCATTGCCATACAGGATGGCAGTGAAGGGTTTCTTGTCTGTGTCGCTCAGCATGGGGGCCAGACCTGCACAGGGACAGGGTGTTCAGGGGTCATGTAGGAGCACCAGGAATACAGTCCCCAGCCACAGATTGGGCTCCTTGGTGGCTTGGCAATCCCTGGGATCTTCTTTGAAGGGCCCTGCAATGCCTCCATGAAGCCACCAAGCCACCTTCTAAACCTTATTACTTGCAACTAACCATCCTCCCATTTTCATAGTACCCATATCCCTCCCATCCATCTGTCCCTCCATCCAGCCGTCATCCAGGCAGCCACCTTCCCTCCCATTCATCTATCCATGCTCTCGCCCAGCCATGGCCAATGTGGTCATCCATCCACCCACCTGCCTGTCCACCTGACCACAACTCAGCTCACTCCTCTGCCTCAGCCTGTATTTTCTCAACGTCCCCAGTAACTCTTCCTCCCCACCCAGCTGTCATCGAGTCCCCACCAGGCTCTGGGCTTGCTGGCTCTCCCACCCACTACTGCTCCCAGGTGGGCAGACAGAAGACCCCCAGGAGTATCCACCCCAAAGAAGGCCCACCTACCAAAGATAGAGTTGCCACGGGGAGTGTATCCACCAAAGGTGAAGACGTGGGAGTGGTCTGCGGTGACCACGGTCAGAGTGTCTTCCAAGGAGGTCATGCTGCCCGCCTGCCCGATGGCCCGATCCATCTCCACTGCCTCGTGCAGGGCCTGCTTGGCTTTGCCTTCATGGTGCCCGTGGTCGATCCTGCCTCCTTGGGACACAGAGCAAAGGCCTTGGATGAGGGAGGAGGGGAGGAAGACCTGATCCCCAGCCCCACGACACTGCTGCCGGATTAAACTTTGCTAGCGAAGGAAGGACAGGAACCTTTGCCAGGCCCCACTCTGTGACAGCACCACAGCCTAGGCATCTCACGCAGCCATTCAACCTGACAGAAGCCACAGTGGGACAGCCCCAGGGCCAAAGGCACACATGTGGGGGCTGCAAAGCCCCGATGTGGAATGAGATTCACCAGGCCAGGAAGCTGTGCTCCTCCCACCCCCTCCCAGCACTGCTTCCCTAGCTGCGTGGAGGCGGCACTGAAGCCTTCGGGAGGTAGGGAAGGGGCATGCTGGAATCTCTACAACGTGCCGGGCTCAACACGCCCATGTCTCTTCTCCCCTGAACAACAGTTCTTGGCAGAGAGGAATATGATAAGCCCTGTTTACAGATGGAGCAACTGAGGCCTAGGGTGAGGAAGCCCAGGGTGGGATTTGCTGGGATGTCAATTTCAGACATGACTCATCCTAACTGCAGTTTTTCATCTCCACCTCGAATCATCCCCTCTAAAAAGAAAGCATGGGCTGGGCACGGTGGCTCACACCTGTAATCCCAGCACTTTGGGAGGCCGAGGTGGGCGGATCTCCTGAAGTCGGGAGTTCAAGACCAGCCTGACCAACATGAAGAAACCCCGTCTCTACTAAAAATACAAAATTAGCCGGGCATGGCGGCATATGCCTATAATCCCAGTTACTCGGGAGGCTGAGGCAGGAGAATCGCTTGAACCCAGGAGGCGGAGGTTGGTTAGCCGAGATGGCGCTATTGCTATCCAGCCTACTCACAAGAGCGAAAATTGTCTCAAAAAAAAAAAAAATTAAAAAAAAAAAAAAAAAGCATGGAGCTCCCAGAGATGAGAGGTGGCGAAGTCCCCGGTGTCTTGGCAGTGCCTGTGGCAGGTTCCACAAAGCCCTGCCGAAGCCTAAACCCCACCACCTCCGCCCCCACCTCCCACCTCTGGGGGAGTGCAGGGGCCTGGCTGGAGACTTAGCCCAGCGGCCAAGGGCTGTGTGACCTTAAAGGAATATCTCCCTTGCTAATGGGAGGGCATTGCCTGGGTGGACACTCCCAGCTCAGAGGGTCCTGGGCGCCAGGCAGCCCTCTGTTCCCAGCAGCCTGAGCCTCACGGCGGGCCTGGCCGGCTGGCAGGGCAGATCCTCTCTTTGTTGTGGCTCTGGGAGCAGCCGGCCTGGCCAGCCCATCCTGGCCTTGCTCACAAAGGGAACCGCTCCCGGGGGAGCCATGCTTACCACCGCTGGTTTCTGGCTGGCTCCTCGGCGTCAGAGGCCTGTTCGGGGCCAGGCCGAGACCGCTGTGCTCGAGTGGGAACCCCGGAGTTTGGCAAGAAAGCAGCCAAGCTGGGCTGGCGGACACTTGCCTCTGGAAGGCGGAGGGGCTGAGCGTGTGTGTGCGGTGAGCATATGTGCAAACATGTTCACGTGTATGCATGTGTGTATACATGTGGATCTCAGCAGGGCAACCCGAGGAACTGCTGTGGGCAAGGGCTGTTAGCATTGGAAGATTCTGGAATCTCTATCACTTCTTTACACTTCCTATTGTTCCTGCCTTAGCTATTGTGTAGCCATAATAAGGCTAATAATAGAAGCACAGGGTTTATTCTTTACTGGGTCCCGTTCCAAGTACTTTCTGTCTATGAACACAATGGAGGCAGATCACCCTTTAGGAGAGAGAGAGAGACTATTTTTGGCTTCACGTAACAGAAGCACACAGGTAAAGGTCACACCGCCAGCAGATGGCAGCGCCAGGCCAAAACTCAGGTCTGTCTGCCGGGCCACTGCTGGGAGAGCCTGGAAATGTCAGCACACAGCGTGGGAAAGCTGGGGCATGCAGATTTGCCTTTCAGGGCAGTGAGGCTGAGGGGCTGTTGTCCCTCCAGGACCAGGTCTCCAAGAAAGACTACCAGAGGGAAGAAGCCCACCTCTTCTCCCAGGAAGCCTTCCTGGACTAGTGAGCCTGACTTGCATCTCCATGCCCAAAGGAGAGCAACTTGCTGGGCTGGAAGTGTCCACAGCAGCCCCAGTCTCCTTCCACAACCCATTCTCCCAAAGGGACCTCTCCCTTCACCCCAAAACCAGTCAGTTCCCTTTAAGAGACAGACTTCTCCATCCGGACACCAGGGCTGTGTTTCTGGCAGCCCCCTCTCAGCAGACCTGGAGCCCCTACCTTCCACCAGCAAAAAGAAGCCTCTCGGGTTCTTCTGCAGGATCTGGATGGCCACTGTAACCATCTCAGAGAGCGATGGGTCCGTCATGTTGTTCCTGTTCAGCTCATACTGCATGTCCCCCGGCTCGAAGAGACCTGAGGAGGACACAGATGCTGAGAGGCGTGACCCTGCTAGGAGCACCCCAAGGAACCTGGGGTATCTCGGGGAACGCAGGCTCCCCACAGCCAACTTGAGGGTAGTGTATGGTGGCCGGGAGGATCCTTACCTGGATGGCTCTTGTGGGCCCAGAATTAGGCCCCCAATTTCTTTTCTTTTTTTTTCTTTTGAGACAGTCTTACTCTGTCACCCAGGCTGGAGTGCAGTGGTGCAATCTCAGCTCACTGCAACCTCCACCTCCTGGGTTCAAGTGATTCTCCTGCCTCAGCCTCCTGGGTAGCTGGGACTACAGACATGCACCACCACACCTGGCTAATTTTTCTGGATTTTATGTAGAGATGGGGTTTCACCATGTTTGCCAGGCTGGTCTTGAACTCCTGACCTCGTGATCCATCTGACTCAGCCTCTCAAAGTGCTGGTATTACAGGCGTGAGCCACCACACCCAGCCCTAATTCCTTTCACCTTCACTCCTGCCAGTATGGCGTGGAGGGATCGCCATGCCCATTTTACAGATGAGGAGCACTGAGGCCCAGAGGTGTTCCATAGCTGGCTATTGTCAGCTGAGAAGTGGTAGACCTGGGGTTTAAATCCATCAGTCAGTCTGCCTCCAGCATGCAGAGCCCAGGACACAGTACTATGGCCCTAAGGCAGAGGGCCACAGCCTCGACTTGATGGTGTAGCATGGGTGTGTGCACATTTACATGTTGGGTTTGAAGGGCACAGTGGCCTGTGCAGCGAAACAGCAGAAGGTTTGGAATTACTGTCCCTGCTGCTCACTGGGCTCAGTTTTCTCACTTGTGACATAAGGAGAATGATCCATTCCTTGTCCATGGCACAAAGTACCATGTGTCCTATGCTGGTGCTTCTGGTTCTGGTGTCCTTCCAGAACACGCTGCCCTTCTGTGAGTGTGTACACAGCCAAACGATAGCTCCAATGCACACAGTGTTCACTTTGTGTCACATGCTGTTCTAAGCGCTTTGGAAGCAGGCAAGAGCAAGCTTCCAAGATGGTGCCCTGTAACCCCTGCCTCCTGGAATTCACGCGCTCGTGTGGTCTTCTCCCACGCTAGCCTTTGTATGCAATAGAATGCCACTGAAATGACAGTGTATGATTTCCAAGGCCAGGGCATAAAATATTGTAGCTTCTGTTTATGTACACTGGGATCTCTGTGGGAAGCCAGCCACCATGTTATAAGGGCACTCAAGCTGCTCTACAGAGAGCAGTGTGCCAAGGAACTGAGACCTCCGCCAACAGCCAAGACGAACTTGCCAGCCATGTGAGTGAGGCATCCTGGAAGCACCAGCCCCAGTCGAGCCTTCAGATGACTGCAACCTCATGGGAGACCCAGCTACGCTGTCCCCAGATTCCTGACCCAAAGAAATTGAGTGAGGCAATAAATGTTTACTCTTGTTTTAAACTGTTGACAGAGTCTTGGTCTGTTGCTCAAGCTGGAGTGCAGTGGCAGGATCGTAGCTCAGTGCAGCCTCAAACTCCTGGGCTCAAGCAAGCCTCCCACCTCAGCTTCCTGAGTGGCTGGCACCACCACACCTGGCGTGTGTGTGTGTGTGTTTAACATAGGGTCTTTTCTGTCACCCAGGCTGGAGTGCAGTGGCACAATCACAACTCACTGCAGCCTTGACCTCCTGGGATCAAGTGGATCCTCCTACCTCAGCCTCCTGAGTAGTGGAGCTAAAGATGTGTGCCACCACACCTGGCCAGTTTTTTAAAATTTTCTGTATAGATGAGGTCTCGCTATGTTGCCCAGGATGATCTCAAACTCCTGGGCTCAAGTGATCCACCTGCCTCAGCCTCCCAAAGTGCTAGGATTACAGGTGTGAGCCATTGCACCTGGCCTAAGTTTTGAGATAATTTGTTATGCAGCAACAGATAACTTATACAACACAAGTTCATGTCATGCTCATGACAACACAGAGGTTGTCTCCAGCCCTGTCATTATCCTCAATTTACAGGAGAGTCATTATCCCTACTTTATAGAAGAGGGAATTGAGGCAGAGAGAGGAGAAATCACTTGCCCAAGGTCACACAGCTTACAGGTGGTAGAGCTGGATTTGAACCCAGCACTCTGGCTCTAAGATCCATGAGCAAAACCAGCATGATACATGGGTATAAGCACAGCCTGTGCGGTACTGGGTGTGTGCCGTGTGACCCAGGCGAGCAAGAGGCTGTGTGCATCTGTCTGGGGGATCCACCAGGGGCACAGCTCTGAGCCTGTAACCTCCAGTGACACACCCAGGACCTGCAGCCATGTTCCTTGGGAAATGTCTGCAGGAGATTTTGCCACCACTTGCTCAGCACAGCAGGAAGCTGGAAGAGAAGACCCAGATATCTGCGTGGTGGTGCTCAGGGCCTCATCCCACCAGACCTGAAGCTGCCCCTGGGCCCTCACCACCTGCTCCCCATTTCCTGGGGAGGAGGGCAATCATCAGGACAGACAGAGAACTTGGCTAGCTTCTGCCCTGGCCACACACGCAGTAGAGCTGACTCCAGGTCCCAGGCGCCACCGCCCAGGAGCTGTTAAGTCCCAGTTCCCAGCCAGGGTTTGAACTTGTCTGGGCTGTCAGCTGTGCTGCATGCTGTGGGCCACTCCCCTCTCTGAGCTTCAGTTTCTTCTTGTGCCCAATGGGGCTAATCCCCCTGCACAGCCAGCAGATTTCAGGCCTAATTCCAGGAACCAGAACCCCCTTCCTTGCCCGTCCCAGGTCCTGGAGCCCAAGGCCACAGGCCTCTAAGTGGGTATCAGGCTGGGGCCTTGTCTCTGGGTGCTGGCCACATGCAGCCCCAGCCACCAGGCTCCAAGCCACATGTCCACCACTCCACCCTCTCCACTTACCCAATAGGTAGTCCACATTGTAGGGGTCAAGGGCCAGGAGTTCTGTGCGGTTCCAGATGAAGTGGGAGTGCTAGGAGGAAGGGCTGTGTCAGCACATGCCAGGGGCTAGGGAGAGTCGGAGGACTGGCCCCAGCAGCTCTGAGTCTGGGGAATTTACTCGTTTCCTTCCCTCACTTAAAAATCCCTCCCTGAGGACCCACCATCCCTGATCTCAAGAAATGACGGATCAATAGCCCATTATAATGTATAATTCAAGAGGATGGGAATTCTGATAGAGCCCAGGGAGGCCGTGCGCCCAGACATAGGACCAGGGAGGGCTTCCTGGTGAAGGTGATACTCTAATGGGGCCCTGGAGGACACATGGGAATTGAACAGCCTGGGGTCAGGAAGGAGGGATCATGGGATGAGAGGTAGGCACAGGTCTCCAGGGGCCTTGGGTGCTGACAGGCATGGGCTATGTTTTCTGGAGGCCATGGAGGGCCAGGGAGGGAGCAAAGCCCCAGCTCTGCCTTGGGGACCCCATTTAGGAGGGGAGATAAAGGTAGGGCTGTTTCCCAAGGGAGTAAAATCCATGGAAAGAAGCCAGCCAGGCTGGGCCTGGAGAGGGTCCTGTGTGGGCCTGGACAGGTGGTTCCAGCACTGCTGAGGATCCACTGTGTGCCCTTAGGAGTCCCCCTGCCTTCACTTGGCAGTGACAGTGGGATCAGTGGCTTTTCAAGCCGAATGGGCTGTTGTGGGGGAGGAGGGCTTCCTGGAGGTGGCTCCCCTGTGTTCTCTCCCTCCAAGGCCGTTCCTGTTACTCCCGCTTTACGGACGAGAGCACTGAGGCACACTGATCATGTAGCTACTAAGTGGTAAAGGTGAAACTGACTCTAGACCCACTCTCAAGGCACGATTTTCTAGGGATGTGTGGTCTACATGGGACCTGACTGATAACCAGTGTGGCCAGGCTTGGGGCCATGGTGTAGAAGCTCTCTCCACGTCTTAGGGGTCCAGACTAAGCTCCTGGGTAAGGAGCCTGCCTGGGCAAGAAGGATGAAGCTCTGGCCCCGTGTACCACATAGAGAAACTGAGGCTGGTGTCTCTCTGGCTTGAGCTGGGAGGGGGCTCTGGTCCAGCCTGAGCTGACTCAGAAGGGATGGAAAGGGTTCAAAGCACTCAGTCCCACCCCCACCCACCCCGCGGGCCCTTGCCTGGTCCCTACCCCCACCTCATTCTTGGCCCAGCCTCATCCCACGAGGCCTCCCCAGGGGCCAGTCCTGGAACTTGCAGAAACCCAACCCCAGAGTGACATCAAAGTGGCTGCCAGGCTACTCCCCACTGTCTTCAGCCCTGACCACAGTCATTTCCAGACCCCAGCTGCCCCAGGCCCGCAGGCCAGCAGCTCAGATTTAAAGGGCCAGAGGCCGCTCCAAGAAGCCGGAGCTTAGGGTCCTTCCACAGCTCCAGCCTCCCTTCCCCAGTCCATTCCATACCCCAGCCAAGGGGGGACTCACTGTGGAGGGCGTCCCCCTCCCTCCGTGGCTCACACACCGGGGCCAACCAAGGCCTCCCCACCATGCCCTCCCCTGATCCAAGCGGCGCTGCCTGCCCCCAATCCTCCTACTTGCCCAGGGCTTCGTGCCCCTCCTTGTGGTCTGTCCCCCAATGCAGGCACACGGCATTCCAAGTTTCCTTATCAGCCTCTGTGCCTCATGCATGCCCACCAGGGGCCTACACACAGTAGGTCCCCAGGGTGACTGAATGTCCACGCAGGTTATTCCCTGGCCCGGCTTCCTCCTCACTGTCCTCCTCTCTCTGGTCCCCTCTCCAAGGGAAGGAAATGATCAGTCACTGACTATGTACCACTTACATATCTCTTAGGCCATTTGAGCCCATGGAGGAAGAATTCTGACACCCTTTCTATAGAGGACAACAGAGCTTCAGAGGTGGGGTCACACAGCCTCTCCCTGTCACAGGCCACCTCTGTAGCCACATGGCCCCAGCACAGACCGATACCTTGTGTCTCGGTTTGAAGCTCTTCCAGATGTCGACAAGGTCCAGGCCGTCCAGCCGCGTACCCCTGGCCTTCTCATCAATCTCATACTCCACGTCAGTTTTGTTCTTGGGGTACATGTATTTCCGGCCACCTCCCATAATAACCTAAAAGAGATAGGAGCCATCACTTCTGCAGGGTTCCAAGATGCCCAGAAGCCTCCGTGACCTCAGCCTGGAGCCTGGATTCCTGGAGTCCCTGGGGTGGTGTGGACACTTTCCCAGCCTGGTGAGCCGGGGTTCAGTCCTCTCTGGGTCCTACTTGTCCGGTGTGGGGAGATGAAATCATGAATCTGTCGGGGCTGTGGTTTGGCGCTTCCAGATAAGGTATCAGAGGAGCTGATAACTTACCTCGCTTGGCTTCCCGGAATCCATGTAACTCCCACTAGAATAAGAATCACACCATTTACAGAGCATTCACTGTATGTCAGGCACTAAGCTCTTAAGATACATTCTTACTCTGCCAGGCACGATGGCTCATGCCTGTAATCCCAGCACTTTGGGAGGCCACGGTGGGTGGATCACAAGGTCAGGGGTTTGAGACCAGTCTGGCCAAACTGGTGAAACCCTGTCACTACTAAAAATACAAAAATTAGCCAGGTGTGGTAGCACATGCCTGTAATCCCAGCTGCTTGGGAGCCTGAGGCAGGAGAATTACTTGAACCCGGGAGGCGGAGGTTGCAGTGAGCCGAGACTGTGCCATTGCACTACAGCCTGGGCAACACAGCAAGACTCCATTTAAAAAAGAAAAAAAGACACATTCTTACTCAACTCCACACCAAGGCTGCAACTAACCCTGGTCACCTGTTTTTCAACTAAAAAACTGGGCACAGAAATAATGGATTTTTTCCCCAAAGGCCACAAAGCCAGGAAGTAGCGGAGTCAGGATTCAAACCCAGGGCTTCTCCAGCTATGGCACTAGGGCCCTGCTGTATACATGCAGCTGAAGGCGGGGACTCCCAGAGCCTCCTCTCCCGTGGTGAAAGGCTGCATGCGTGCAGGGAGAGGCTCCAGCCAGGGAGGTCTTCGGGGCAGCCCAGCTGGGAGCCAGCCCACCGCAGCCTGGGCAAACAGCGGGGCCGGGCCTCACGGCTGTGTAGTCACCAGCAGGCTAATTTTACCCACCGGCTGCTGTGTGCGGGCAGACGGACGCGGGACTGTTTGTTTTCCTTGGGAGTCCATGTTTGAAGTCCTGACTATTTTTAAAATAGGGCCAAGAGCATAACAGCAGCCGCCCGAGGTGACCACCACACTAGTGTTCTTTTGTCACCGCGGGCGCCAGCCCCAGCCACTGCCCCTGGCTGACACCTTGGGAGCGCAGAGCCTAGCTGACGCTGGCCCCAGATCCACCATTCCAGGCCTGCACCTCATGGGTCCCCCGCTCTATCCTCCACTCCATCTCCCACCTTAGAATCTAGGTTTTGCAGGGTGCACAGGGAGCCAGGAACACAGGACAGCAGGTGAGGTAGAAAGGTGCCCCAGGACCAGCCTGGGTCATGGGGCCCTGGAAAGGCCATGGGCTTTGAAGTCAGACTTGGGTTTGAACCCTGACTCTATTGCCTACTGACCAAGGGCCTGCCACCTAAACTCTCTGAGCCCGGTTTCCCTATCTATAAAATGCATCTGGCTGGGCACAGTGGCTCATGCCTGTAATCCCAGCTCTTTGAGAGACTGAGGTGGGAGGATCACTCGAAGCCAGGAGTTTGAGACCAGCCCGGACAACATGGTAAGACCCTGTCTATACACATAAAATTTGTTTCAAAAATGAGCCGGGCGTGGCGGTGCAGGCTTGTGCTCCTAGTTCTTCAAGGGACTGAGCCAGGAGGAGCACTTGAGTCCAGGAGATTGAGACTACAGTGAGCCGTGATCACACCGCTGCACTGCCGCCCGGGCAACAGAGCAAGACCCTGTCTCAAAATAAAATAAAACAAAATAAAATCCAACTAGCATCCATCCACAGAACTGTTACAGGAGGAAAGGCAGTCATCCAGGGAAGTCCCCAGCGCCCAGGGGGTGGCTGCCACTGGAAGGCACTCCTACTGCCAGAAGGAGTAGGGAGACGCAAAGTCCTTGCTCCCCACAGCAGCCGGGAGCTCAGGGGGCAGGGCGGGCTGGGAGGGGAAGAAGAATGGGACCCCAGGTCACGGGTCCCTTGCTCCCCCACCCAGTTCCCACAGAACCTGACCTCTTGGCATCTTCCGAGTGGAAGACGAAGCCCCCAATCTTCCTGGAGGGAGTCTCATCGTTTCCAGCCCGGCAGGGACTTCACACGGGCTCATTAAACTCCCAAATAACAGACTTGCTGTTTGGCTTTGGGGTTTGGGTTTGTGTCTTTCTTTCTTTCTTTCTTTTTTTAAGCAACGGTATTTATTTTCAGGGTGGACACCAGGATTTTTGTTTCATGTACAGTCTGGGGACTGAGGGGCTTTTTGGGGGGTGGTGATAGGCAGGTGGGACTGGGAGAGAAAGGAAGAGGAGGAAAGGGTCTCACACAGGTCCTCCCTCCACACTCACTCCCTGGCTTGCACCCCCTGACATGGCCCCTGTGGCCCCCCTCCTCACCTCCCGCCCCCTCCAACCTGAAACATCTTCCCTCCCCTTGGTTTTCCTTCAAGCTCCTGTCCCCTGCTCAGGCTGTCCCTGACAAACCCCTCTGAGGAGCAGCCCCGTGTAATTATACCCTGTGCCTGTACAACAAATGTTCTCACCTCCATGACCTCATCACGGCCTCCCACGGCCCTGGGAGCAGGCAAGCGAGGTTCTCTGTTCCTGTTGCATAGGTGGGGAAACAGAGGCACAGGAAGGCGAAGGGACTTGCCCCAGGCCACGTGTCTGGTGAAGGCAAGCCAGGATGGGTGGCTTGGCCTCAGATATCTGCTCACTGAAAAGGGTCGACAGCGCTGTGTGTCCTAAAAGGGAGTGCTTAATCTACCACGCTGGGAAAAGGGCAGACATGGGTCTCTGCTATAGAGGGGCCAAGTGACCCCCCGACATTTGTGGGGGCAGTGCATGGAGGGCTGAAGGCAGGTGAGTGAGTCTGGTGGTGGGGAGAAAGAGAGGTTAGGGGTAGCTGGGTGGTGGGGAGTGGGGAGCTTTCTCTGTCCCTCATGGAATCCCCATTCCAGACTCAAGGAGTGGAAGGCCCCAGATGCCCTCAGCCATCACCCACAGTTGGCAATAAACGCCTGCGAAGGAATGAGCTGCACGTTCTCACTTAAGCACAGAGAGTAAGCGTCACACGGGTGCCTTCCGCCTCCATGAGTCAGCTCAGTTTGTTGAAGCGTGTTTCAGGGCAAGGACATGTGACTCCTGCCCAGCGCCACCACCTTCTGGGCCCTTGCTAAGCCTCAGGCCCTGTGTTGAGCTCCACAGGGATTATCTTATTCAGTTCTTGGCATGAGCTTGAGGCAGGTACCGTTCACAAAGCAGTTGTGAAGAGAAGACTAAGAGAGGTTAAGTAACTGACCCAAAGTCACACAGCTAGCAAAACGTAGGGCAAGGTCTGGAACTCGGGAAGTTTAAACACGAAAGCTGGCACTCATCAACCACTGTACACGCCAGCTGTTTGCAGGGTATGCTGCTTGAGTGTATAGATACGTGCCCATCTGTGCCCATGTGAATGCACAGGACAGGCAGATGGCACTTTGGCACCACCAGCTCCCTGTGTAATGGGGGTCAGAGGTGGGTCACAGCACCAGGTTCCAATTTATGGAATAATCCCTGGGTGCCTGGTTCTTGGGGTGTGGTGGTGGTCACATGAGGGTTCATCCCGAAGCCCCACCACAGAGAAATCCCACAGTGCCTGCCTGCTTCAACCACAAATCCCCTAATGGCCCGGGAGCCTCCCAGGTGTGTGGGGAGCCAGGCCAGGCCACTTTTTCTGGGCCAGCCTGGGCCTGAGACCTCCTGCCCACCCGAGGCCCCGCCCCACCCCTCCCTCCCCGGCTGCCCCCGAACACTCACCTCGATGTCCCTGATGTTATGCATGAGCTGGTAGGCGATGTCCTTGCAGCCCTGGCTCAAGGCCTCAGGGGGCATCTCGTTGTCTGAGTACCAGTCCCGGTCAGCCGAGTGGGCATAGGCAGCACTGGGGGTGGCGTGGTTCACTCTCGTGGTGGTCACAATGCCCACAGATTTCCCTGGAGGACCAGAGGGGCGGGGTCGGCTTCATCCACAGATCGGGGGTCCCAACTGCCTCCTCCCTCCCCCTCCCTGCTAAAGACAGGCCTCTCTTCAGTTCCAAGGATTGCCCGGGCCTCCATCTCCCCATCCACAGCAGTGGGTGTGTGGGGGTGGCTTCCAAGTAGCCAAACAGCTGGAGCACTGCCTCTGGGACCCTCTCCCCTCACCCCGAAGGCCCTTGAGCTGTGAGCACATGGGTTGGAGTCCTCCCCTTCAACAAGGCACCCACAGGACCCCTGAGGGAGCTCAAGTGGACTGCGGCTCTGTCACCTGTGTATTGGCCTTGGCCCCTGACTGAAGTTCCTGGGGGCATGGGCTGGGCCTCCCAATTCCAAGGAGGAAAGAAGAGTGGCCATGGACTACACCCCACGTGCTAGCTCTGGCTAGGTCTTCTCCCTCCTCACACCAAACCTATGAGGGGCTACTTTTCCCACTCATTTTATAGTCAAATGAAGAACAGACTCAGGAAAATGAACTGGG
This sequence comes from Cheracebus regulus, assembly GCA_963574635.1. Taxonomy (NCBI): domain Eukaryota; kingdom Metazoa; phylum Chordata; class Mammalia; order Primates; family Pitheciidae; genus Cheracebus; species Cheracebus regulus. The sequence continues at coordinate 181,210 of CAUYQU010037400.1, forward strand.
ACCAGAACCCACCACTGAGTGAACCCCAGATCACCAGCCTCCCCTGTCCCGGAAGGAATCCCATGGATATTTCATAGACTCCCAGAACATCAGCACTGGGAGATCTGCAGAGAAGCCTTTTCCAACCCTCCCCACAACACAGCGGAAAGACTGAGGCCCGGACAGGCCCTGAAGCTGGCCCTGCCCCCCGCTGCTCCCTCAACTCACCAGCATCCTTGGCCCAGCGCAGGATGGAGGTGACCTCGTTCCCCTGGGTGGTGTTGCATCGGGAGCGCTCGGTGGCTGCGCTCACCCCCACGGTGCCCTCATTGGCCTTCACCCCACACAGGTAGGCAGTGGCAGTACCCGCGCTGTCAGGGACCTGGGCGTTGGTATTGTACGTCTGCAGGTGGGGGAGGAGAGTGAGGAGATGGCCAGGCCTTCGCTCCTATGGCCACCCACCCCGCCTCCACTCACACCATGGGGACTGGGGCGGGAGGGACACAGAGAGGACCCCATAGCCTTTGACCAGGCCCACTGCCCACTGAAGCCCCCCAAAGCCACAGTACCACATAGCTGCCTGCTTCCTGCCATCATTCCCTGCACCCCAGCAGCACTGGGGCAGGACCCCAACTATCCAAAGTACAGAGAAATGTCCTGCGGAGGAATGGGGCCCAGGCAGGGTCAGCAGAGACCTCTCTCTGGGCCTGGGGCTGCAGGAGCCAGCGAAGAGTTGGGGAGCAGGAGAGTCCTGGAAAAGGGAGAGGGTGTGGGGGGATCTGAAGAGAGGGTAGTGAAAGTGAGGGGGAGGGGGACTGGGGAAGGGAAGGGTGGGGCCAAGACCAGTGCTGACTTCTCTGCCACCTGCCCTGTGGCCACCATCACAGGGTCACCCTACATTCAGATGTTTAGCAGAGACCCCGAAACTACCTGCCGGTCTCCCTTCCCCACCAGCCTGAGAGGGCCTTGAAGGCACAGAAGGCACCAGAGTCCCTGCTACCCCCCAGAAGTGAGCCAGGGTTCTGACCCAGGGTCTGGAGCTTATTACACAAAGCCACTGTCACCACCACCAACAATGAAAGCTACCCAGCAGTGCACACCGCCTTGAACAGCCTAGGTCAGTATAGGCATGCCTCGTTTAGTGCACTTCACAGATACCGTGTTTGTTACAAACTGAAGATCAGTGGCAGCCCTGTGTTAAGCAGGTCTATCAGCGCCTTTCTCCAACAGGAGCTCACTTCATGTGTGTTTTGTTTTTGTTTTGTTTTGTTTTTATTTAGAGAGATGGGGTTTCACTATGTTGGCCAGGCTGGTCTCAAACTCCTGACCTCGTGATCCACCTGACTTGGCCTCCCAAAGTGCTGAGATTACAGGCGTGAGCTGCCGTGCCCAGCTTCTCATTCGTGATTTTAGCAATAACATGTTTTTAAATTAAGGTATATACATCTTTTTAGACACAATGCTATCTCACACTTAAAAAGACTACTGTAGGGTGCAAACATAACTTTTATATGCACTGGGAAACCAAAAAAAAGTGTGACGTGCTTCATTGCAATATTCGCTTTATTACAGTGGGCTGGAACCAAACTGAAGTATAGCTAAGGTCTGCCTATAGCCTAATTAACTTCACAAACTGCCTCTGGAAAGAATGGGTGAACTAGAACTGCAAGCAAAAGCATATATAGGCAAGGCACGGTGGCCCACGCCTGTAATCCCAAGACTGGGAGGCCGAGGCTGGAGGATCTCTTGAGCCCAAGAATTAGAGATCTCCATCTCTGCAAAAAAATTAAAACATTATCCAGGTGTGGTAGTGCACACCTCTAGTCCTAGCTACTCAGGAGGCTGATGTGGGAGGATGGCTTGAGCCCAGGAGTTGGAGGCTGCAGTGAGCTATGACTGTATCACTGCACTGCAACCTGGGCAACAGAACAAGACTCTGTCTCTAAACACACACACACACACACACACACACACACACACACACACACACACACGCACAGGCACAGTGATGCTGTGGTATCAGAAGTCAGGATGGTGGCTGCTCTAGGTGAGGAGTGGACTTGGGCATGGAGGGGGTCAGGGGACCTCTGGCTGCTGTCATGTTCAGTTGCTCGACCTGGACACTGGTTATACAGACGTGAAGTGGGCTTGGGGTTGGGGCTCACCTTGGAGAGGGCCACGAAGGGGAACTTGTCCATCTCCAGCCTGGTCTCCTCCCCAGGGTTGTGGTGGAGCTGACCCTTGAGGATGCGGGCGGCTGTCACTGTGGAGACGCCCATGCCTGCAGTGGGGAGTGGGGGCCTCAGTCTCTGGTGCTCGTGCCACTCCCATCAGCCTACTTGGGTACCCAGTAGCTCTCTAGTTTGGTACCAAGACAGGCTCAGGCAGTTGGCACTGGGCGTGGCTCTGTAAACGACAGTGCGCAGCCCCTCCCTCCCAGATCCTCGGGGGGCTGCCTGGCAGAGCAGACCTCTTGAATCCACAGCCTGGCCCTCCATTGTCTTAAACACCCTTCCTCCAGAGCCCCAGCGCCTTCAGCACTGCCCCCTTCAACTCAGCCTGGCTCCCTGGGTTCCTAGCTAGGTGCCCTGTCCCACCCCTCCTACGGGCCTCACCATCTCCCAGGAACATGATGACATTCTTAGCCACGTTGGTGTTGAGCTTCTGAAGCTCCAGGGCATATTTCAGTGTCTCTTGCGCTTGGTTTCTCCAGTACTTGGGGTCTTTCTCTTTCTCTAGACAGAGGGAGAGGCAGTTACTTGGTGGGTGAAGACAGCCTCCTATCCCCAGACATACAGATCACCTCACTTCTGATTGCTCAGGCTGGAATGCCTGAACCCGGAGGTGGGGGCAATAGTTGCCACCCAGACAACACACCTGTGGTTTATTTATACATATGTGCCATCCAGATCCTCCAGAAAAGTCTGTGGACCCTGGGGTCTTCTCCTCACATCTCAGAATGAAGAAACCAAGGCTCAGAGACCACGAGCGATCTCCCCAAGGCCACACAGCACAGGCAGACACTGGCAGAGCTGGGCTTCTCTCCAAAGCTCACTCCTTCTACCCAGCAGGGAGATGAGCTGCTAAGGCAGCAAAGGAATTGTGCTAGCACAATTAAGAGAGTAATGTTTCACCTATTCAACAACACAGCAGCGGGGGTCCCTGGATGTAACCAGCCATCAATTATAAACTCTGCTTAGCTTATTCATTAAAGTAGGCTCAACAGGAGCCTGACTTGGCGGAGTTAATAGCAGTGCTGGAAAGCTAAGCTTGCCTTTTGCTTCATGTATCACATTTAAAGGAGCCAGGTGATCTCACTTTTGTTAGGATTAGTTAGCAAGGATGACATCCTGCCTCTCTAATCCCCCCTCCTCCCTCCCTTTTGGCTGTTAATGACTTCTGTACGGGGCTTTATGGTTTTAGATAAAATGAGAACCAGGAACACCTCTTTCTTTCTCTCTCCCTCCTTCTCATGAGTGCATGTGTCCAGCAACCAATCCACAGCTTTTGTGCCTGACAGAGGCTCAATGAAAACCCCAGCTACTCCAAGAATTGAACCCGGAAGCGGGGGCAATAGTTGCCCACACAGACAACACACCTGTGGTTCACACATATATGCCATCCAGATCCTCCAGAAAAGCCTGTGGACCCTGGGGTCTTCTCCTCACATCTCAGAATGAAGAAACCAAGGCTCAGAGACCACGAGTGATTTCCCCAAGGCCACACAGCACAGGCGGACACTGGCAGAGCTGGGCTTCTCTCCAAAGCTCGTGCTCACTCCTTCTACCCAGCAGGGAGATGAGCTTCTAAGGACTAGCTGTGTCACCTGCCTGAGCCTTAGTCTTGTCCCCTGTCAAATGAGATCTCTGTCTCATCCCCTCAGGGTCTTTCTAGGGACTGGGCCAGATAAGGCAAGTGACACAGCTGATGTACAGAAGAGGCTCAAAAGTTGCCTCCTGCCCCCATTATCCCATCTCCAGGGCTGGACCAGGATCCTGGCTATGAGAGCTGGAGTCCTTCCCGGAGTCTGCGGGGCTCCCCTCTGTCCCGGGGCCCTGTTGAATCTGCTGGGAAGCCTGGAGAGGCTCCCTGGCACTTTCCTCTTTGGATGCCTCCCACTGCACAGAACAGGGGGAGAGGTCAGGAGGGGTGGGAGGGCCTTGTGTAGGGCCATGTGGCATGTTTGTGGGCTGGGGACACAATCCTCATCTTCTGGCCCAGCTCCAACCTGCGCGTGTCTCTCGGGGCGGCTGTGGGTAAAGAACAGCTCTCCTTCCTCACACACACGCCGGCTCTGGGTGAGGTGCCAGGCACCCCCCACACAGCTTCTCTCATTCCTCCCAGCTGCCCTGGCGGGTGGACACCAGTGTCTCCTCCACATTAGGAAATGGAGAGGCTGAGATTAGGGCTGCAGCGGGAGAACTGGAAACTCACGCGTCACCGTGGCTGTGCCCCAGCCTATGACAGCACAGGCAAGGAGCGGGCAGGATACCGCATTGCACCTCTAGCCTCGGACATAAGCACACCCCACGCCCCTCCCCAAGAGGCCTCCCCTTATGCCACCACCACCCCAACCCCTCAGCCCACCGCCCTCACTCCAACAGCCCCAGGTCCACCCTCACTCTTCTGGAAGTGTCTGCTGAGGGCGTCAACATCAGACGTCCCCACATGGTCCCTACTGGGAATCGGGAGCACCTTGTCCCTTCTGCCAGACAGGGTGCCTTTGGACAAGAGTTTCCGCCCCAGGAAATGGGAGACCCATAGCTATCCATGAGCAGTTCCAGGATGATGTGAGATACAGCCTGGGCAAGTCCCAGGCCAAGGGTTTCACCTGGAGGTCCCACAGGCCCAAGCTGGTTCCAGTCTCCCTCCTGCCTTCCTCAAAACACATCATAATGCTGTTGGTCATGAAGCCTCTTTGGCCAATTGGGTGCCATTGGGTAGTGAAGACCTTCTACCCACCCTGACCCCCTGCAACCTGTCCCTGACTTAACAGCTTGGAGGTCCCGGGGCTGAGCTGATGTCAGCCCGCTCCACACCTGTTGCTCTGTTCAGCCCAGGCTCTGCCACAAGGTCCCCCCTCCCTCGAGTGCTTGTTCCCTCTAGACTGGAGTCCTGAGAGGGTGGAGTCCTTGTCTTTTCCACCAGAGCCACCCAGGGTCTGTCCCTGAGAAGGGTTTGTCCCTGGTTTTAGCAATGATGGCTCTGGATAACTGGATTCCAGGAGGCCAGTCTGTTTGGAGACTATTAAATGATATATGCAAATGCTCACAATAGACTGCCCCAGGGAAAGAGCACTGATTGGTACACACTGCATGATTCCATTTATATGAAGCTCAAATCAGGCAAAGCAAGTCTCTAGTGGCCAGGGCAAGCCTGGGCACTTCCTCTGGTTTTGGGAGGGGATTGGCTGGGAAGGGCACAGGAAATCCCACAGATGCCCCATGGCCAGAAATGTTCTGTCTTGATCTGGGTGGTGATTACACGGGTATCAATATATGTCAAAAGTTTTTCATGCACCGGGTGCGGTGGCTCACAGCTGTAATCCCAGCACTTCGGGAGGCGAGGCGGGCGGATCATGAAGTCAAGAGATCGAGACCATCCTGGCCAACATGGTGAAACTGCATCTCAACCAAAAATATAAAAATTAGCTGGGTGTGGTGGCACACGCCTGTAGTCCCAGCTAGTCGGGAGGCTGAAGCAGAAGAATCGCTTGAACCCGGGAGGCAGAGGTTGCAGTGAGCTGAGATCATGCCACTGCACTCCAGCCTGGTGACAGAGCGAGACTCCCAACTCAAAAAAAAAAAAAATTCATGCTATGTGTTTAAGATCTGTGCCCTTTTCTGTAAGTTATACCTAATTGAAGAAGGAAAAAAAAAGGCTGGGGCAGTGGCTCATGCCTATAATTCCAGCACTTTTGGAGGCCATGGTGGGAGGGTTGTTTGAGGCCAGGAGTTTGAGGCTACAGTGAGCCATGATTGTGCCACTGCACTCCAGCCTGGCGATAGCAGATACAGAAAGAGGAATCGTTGAACGTGTGAAGATTTTTCATGCTGTCACTTTTTCACCTTTTCTCTTTTCATCCCTTAGTTCATCTTTCACCAGGTGGGCTGTAAGGGCTGAGAAAGCAGGGACCCCATCCCGGAATGACCTTGGTCCCCGGGGATGCAACAGAAAGGCCCCAGCATCTCAGAGGCAGCAATGGCCTGAGAGCCCCGCGGCTTGGGTTCCATTCTCAGCTCAAATTCAGTGCCTCGCTGCACCCCATCTCCCCATCTGCTCAAATACAGCCGTCCTCAGAGAAGAGACCAACGTTCACTGAGCATCCCTCCTTGCCAGACACTCTGACTCTCCCATGTGACTCTCAAGACTGCCCTAAGGGGGAGGAATTTTTTGGGGGGTGGGGAATGGAGTCTCACTTTGTCACCCAGGCTAGAGTGTAATGGCACAATCTTGGCTCACTGCAACCTCTCTCTCCCAGGTTCAAGCGCTTCTTCTGCTTCTGCCTCTCAAGTAGCTGGGACTACAGGCACGCCACCACATCCAGCTAATTTTTGTATTTTGAGTAGAGACGGGGTTATCACCATATTGGCCAGGCTGGTCTCAAACTCCTGACCTCACGATCTGCCTGCCTCAGCTTCCCAAAGTGCTGGGATTACAGGCATGAGCCACCCACCCGGCCAAGGGGAGGAATTCTCATCCCCGCTGGACAGATGGAGACACTGGGGCGCAGGGATGGCAAGTGGGGACTTCTAGCCACATAATGGACTGAGCCAAGGAAGACTCTCTTCTTCAGCTCCAGATACAGAAATGCTGAGCAAAATAAAAAGTAGCACATAGCTTGAAAAAGGAAGAAAAGGGGGAAGGAAAATCCTCAGGAGGCAGCATCAGTGAGGAAATCTAAAACCAGAGGGGCCAACAGGAGCTGATGCAAAGAGGAATGCTTGGGACGGCAGGGCAGGTATAGGTTCAGGCTGCAGCTGGTTTCTTACCTTTTTTGAGATGGAGTCTCACTCTGTTGCCCAGGCTGAAGTGCAGAGGCGCAATCAAGGCTCACTGCAACCTCCACCTCCTGGGTTCGAGTGATTCTCCTGCCCCAGCCTCCCAAGTAGATGAAATTACAGGCGCACTACTTTCTGTTGTTTTAGTAGAGGTGGGGTTTTGCCATGTTGGATAGGCTGGTCTTGAACTCCTGACCTCAAGTGATCCGCTCACCTCAGCCTCCCAAAGTGCTGAGATTACAGGCATGAGCCACTGTGCCTGGCCGGAAGCTGGTTTCTTTTTAAGAGACAGAGTCTCATTCTGTCATCCAGGCTGAAGTGCCATGGCTTGATTATAGCTTACTGTAATCTTGAACTCCTGGACTCAAGTGATCCTCCCACCTTAGCCTCCCAAGTAGCTAGGACTACAAGCATGCAGCACTGTGCCTGGCTAATTGTTTGTTTGTTTGTTGTTGGAGATGGGGGTCTCGCTATGTTGCCTAGGCTGGCTTCAAATTCTTGGGCTCAAGTGATCCTTCCACCTCAGCCTCCCAAAGCATGGGGATTATAGGCATGAGCCACCACGCCAGGCCTGCTGAAGCTGTTTTAAGGTACACATTTTGCCTTGGAGCTATGGAAGGGATGGAGAAAGACAGTCATTCATAAGAAATGTGATTTCAAGTCCAACTCTGAGCCGGGTCTAAGTGGGAATCTGAATTTCTAGTGTAAGAACTGCAAACCAAGAAATTAACGTAAAAACTGGTCTAGAATGAGTTGAACCCCTAGCGTCCTGATAATGCCATGCCACACTGTGGAAACACTTCCACATGAGTCTCCAACAGAAAAACAAAAAACTCAGTATGGAAGATGAGTTCACTAGAAGAACTATAAATGACAACAAAATGTGCAATCCCACGAGGGAGAATGAGCAGACAAAACCCACAGGAGACGCCGCCAACCAAGACTAGGAAGAGTCCACAGGATTCATTCTATTTCAGATGATTAAAGATAAAAGAGAGAACAGAAACCCCAATCAAAGACTAGTGTAATATAAAGGAGAAAAAGCTGGGTGCAGTGGCTCATGCCTGTAATCCCAGCACTTTGGGAGGCCAAGGCCGGTGGATCATTTGAGGCCAGGAGTTCTAGACCAGCCTGGCCCACGTGGTGAAACCCCATCTCTACTAAAAACACAAAAATGAGCTGGGTGTTGTGGCATGCGCCTGTAATCCCAGCTACTCGGGAGGCTGAGGCAGGAGGATCACTTGAACCTGGGAGGTGAAGGTTGCAGTGAGCTGAGATCATGCCACTGCACTCCAGTCTGGGCGACAGAATGAGACTGTCTCAAAAAGTAAAAAAATTAAAATTAAAATTAAAATATATATATATATATATATATATATACACATATGAAAATAGTGACCTACATGTGCAATTAGCAGAGCTGAGGTTTCCTGCTCTGAACACTGCTTTCAGCTTTTAAATACTTTGGATGTTTCTGTGACCTTGAACATAGACACTGTCCTCATCCTACCCCACCAGCACCACCTATTTATCCCTGCACTTGTGTCCCCAGGCATACCTGGCACTAACGAGTTGGTAAGGCAGGTTCCAATGGCCAGTACTAAGAATGGTGAAATCATGGTGCACCCCAAGACCTGCTTTATCTCTGGAGCCCAGAAATGCGATTGACACGGCTGGGGTGGGCTGGCAATGGTCAGATGTTAACTGATGTTCCAATCCTAGAAATTAAAAGAGAAAAAGAAGCATGTGGGGTACAGCTCTAGAGATCACTTTTCCGCTCACTCATTCGTTCCTTGGTTCATTCAACAAGTGTTCGGTGAGCACCAATTACAGACCAGGCATGGGGCTAGACATTGGAATGCCAAACCTCGGTGGTCCCTGTCTCAGGAAGGTTAACGACACAAACAGTTGTGTCAGCATCAGTGAGTTCCACGCTGCAAGTCCCGTCCCATTTCCTAAGTGAATTTCCACTCAATTCATCTGAAGCCTATCACCTCCCAGAGTCCAATCTTTCTCAAGTAGTGTTCCTCAAAGTGTAAGGAAAGCAAGCATCTGAATCCCCCGAGGGCTTGTTACAACAGATTCCCGGCCCACCCCACAGGCTCTGATTGTATTTCTCTTAAGCTCCCAGGAGAGGGCTGCTGCTTTTCAGACCACACCTTGAGAAGTCCTGTTCTACAGCACTCTGTCTTTAGCCTTGTAATTACCTGAGTCCCAGGAAAACCAGGGATAAAGCAAAGAGCACACCCTTTCTTTCAGGACCCCGACATTTGCTACATTCTCTCCTAGAGCTTGTCGTTTATGGTAAGAGATATAAAAATGGTAGGAGTCACATATGTGAACAGACTGGCTGATAAGGATGGCCATTTCTGGGTGGTGACATCACAGATAATGGATTTTTCTTTTTCGTTGCCTTTTCTGCATTTCCCAAATTTTCTTTTGTGCTGAGATACTGTATTATCTATCTATATATTTTTAAAATTTATATATTTTTAAAGTTGGATGTAATTGAAGAGCTTAGGCAAAAAAAAAAAAAAAAAGGCTGGAATGAAATACACAAAAATATTAACTGTGGTGGTTTTCTATTGGTGGTAGGAATATGAATGAATATTTCCTCTTTTAAAAATTTTTTTGAATTTTCCAAGTAGCCTAAAGCGAGCATGTATTAATGGCATAAGAATGTTTTCACACTGTGGTCATCCTGTTGAATCACAAGGAACAACCCCATTGGCAGCTGAGAAACATATTAAACCTGGTGCCCATGAGTTACAAGATGAAGAATATTAAATGGCAAGAGTTTCACCGGGAAATAATGTTACTGCTTCAACCAAGACCAAGATATTACGACATTTGTTGTGGGAAGCGGCAGTAACACACACTCTACCATTAGGAAAGTGTTGTGACAGGTAAGATCCCACTCTAGTACAATTATTATACGTTAAGTTAAAACAAAATAAAACATTTTTTAAAAGTTTTTTAAAGAAAAAAAGCCAGGCATGGTGGTACACGCCTGTAATTCCAGCTACTTAGGAAGCTGAAGCTGCAGGAAGCTCGCTTGAGGCAACACAGCGACACCCTGCCTCTAGGAAAAATGTTTGTATTTTAGGTTTTTTTTAGATTTTCTTTTCTTTTAAAAAATTCTTCTCTTTGTGGCTTTAGCTCAAAGAAAAAATATTTTTTTTTTCAATTTAAAAATAGATTAAAAAAAGAAAAAAAAGAAACCACTGCCACCAGAAGATGGGATCTTGATTCAACCTTGAAAACATGCAAGCTGCACTCAGAAGTGAGGGTTCCAGGGTAGGGGCTGGGAGTCGGGGTGCAGAGTGGGAATTAAAACCAAGTATCCCACATCTAACATCTAACAGCACGTAACTGAGTGGTACAATTTGGAGTTTCAGATGATTCCTAATTTTTTTGCTCTACTTTATAGTTTCCAAATATTCCTATAGCAAATTCTAAAATCAGAAAAATGTTACTAACTGAATACAAAATACTAACACATTAAGCTATTATGTAAAATCACTTAAAACCGAAGTCACCTCTTTCAGGAAGCCTCCAGGATGATCCCTTATCCCTATACATCCCCGCTGAGCTTCATGCCACTTCAATCATCGCATGTAGCTCCCTTTTCGAAGGTAGTAATTCTTTCCTGGGCCATCTCAGCCGCTACACCGGGAGCTGCTGGGAGTGAGGACTTTGTCTTGTTTTTCTCTGCACTCCTAGTGCTTGGCATGGTAAATATTTACATCAGTTGAAAGCCAGTGCCCTAAGGAAGGAGGTCAGGGGAAGGGAAGAGCCATCCCAAATTCTCTCGTGTGTGTGTGCAGGAAAGTCCAAGAGTTCCTGAAGATGTGTCACTACTGGAACGTCCGCCCACCGTCGTTGGAATGTAGACCGGTACGGCGCATGGGAAAACCGGCAGCACCTACCAAAGCTGATCAGCCCACCTGCACCCGGTGACCCGCTTCTCTCCAGCAGAACGTGCACATCAGCCTTGTTCATAATGACTTCAAAACTGCCTCCATCTATGGCAGGCTGCATACAGACATTGTGTGTGTTCACAACACAGGAACCGCCACAGCAAGGAGAATGCACGATCCACAGCTCTTCACAACAGGAATGAATCCCGCAAGGTAAGGCTGAGCAAAGCAAGCAAAACCCAGGAGCACTTACAGGGTGATTCCAACGACAGAAAGTATAAAAACTAACCCAGGGTGTTGGGAGACAGGATGGAGGCCCCACGTGGAGGGCATGGAAATGGGAAAGGACTGCTGGGGTAGGTCTGTTTATTATTGATCTGGGTGGTGGGTACTGGTTACACAGTGGGTTCAGTTTGAAAATCCAACAAGCTGTCGATGTATGATACGCGTATTTTTCTCTGTGTGTGCTTTATTTCAATAAAGTAAACACGACTCTTTGGGAGCTTATATAAACAAAAGGACACCGACAAAATGAAAGCAAGTCTATGTGCTGCACTCCACATTTGATAAGGCATTTCACCATGATGTTTCACTAACAAACTACGCAGTGGACAGAAAAGGACCTGTCATCTCCTTTTACAGATGAGGAAACCAAGGCTGTTGAAGGAGAAGTGAGTTGCCCAACGTTACTGAGAGGAAGATGGCAGAGCAGAAACCTGACCACTAGGCTCCTGATTCTGGAATTAGCAATTAGGTTACCATCAGTCACCCCCTCCAGAGGGAGGGGTTTCCATTGCCCCAAGTGTAAAATGAGGGTTCTGATGGTGGACACCGGGACAGATTTGCATAACCGCCACCACCACCACCACAATCAGGACCCAGAACAGCTCTGTCACCTGCAAAATCTCCTTTGAGCTCTTTATAGTTGCACAATCCCCCATCCCTAAATCTGGTGATCCCTGATCTGTCCCCCACCACCATGTTTTTGATAGATACGGTATTAAAGTCACAGATCAACGTGGGAGGGTTTACATCTCTACCACGCAGAATCATCCAGTCATGAAGACAGCGAGTCTCTCCGCTCACGGTCAGAGTTGTTTGGTTTTATCAGCACTCTGTCATCTTAAGCCTGTAGGTCTTGGATATGTTTTATTAGATTTATACCTATGGGTTCCATTGTGTAATGGTTAGCACTCTGCACTCTGAATCTAGATTTATACCTATTTTGATTATTGGGGAGCTACTATAAATGGCATTGTTTCTAAATTATTTATTACTAGTACATAAAAATACTATTGAGCCAAGCGCGATGGCTCGCACCTGTAATCCCAGCACTTTGAGAGGCTGAGGCGGGTGGATCACTTGAGGTTAGGAGTTTGAGACCAGCCTGGCCAACGTGGTGAAACTGTCTCTACTAAAAATACAAAAATTAGCCGGATGTGGTGGCATGCACCTGCAGTCCCAGGTACTTGAGAGGCTGAGGCAGGAGAATCGCTTAAACCCGGGAGGCAGAGGTTGAAGTGAGCTGAGATTGTGCCACTGCACTCCAGCCTGGGCGAGAGGGCAAGACTCCGTCTCAAAAAAAAAAAAAAAAGAAAAGAAAGGAAGAAAGCATTCAGCCTTTCAGCATCTGGGGTGGTCTTTCGAGGTGTGAGGTAAGTAGATTTTGTGGGGATGATCGGGAACTTGTTTTGGACATGCTGAGTTGGAGATGTCTTTTGGAAGTGGGGACACCCAGGAGGCAGCTGAATATATGAGTTTGGCATTTGAAAGAGAAGTCTGGGTTAGAGGTATAAATTTGGGAATTGTAGGCACAGAGGTGGCAGTTAATACCCTGATCAAACTTGAGGAGGTCATCTAGGGAGAGGGAATGGGGTCATAGGAAACAGTGGGACAGAAGCACTCAGCAAACCAGGTATTGAAAAGAATTTCTTTAATCTGATAAAGGTTTTAAGCCAATAACCTGCAGAAACCATTATACCCACTGGAGAAAGCTTTGGCAAACTCCTTTTAACGCTGGCTTATGATGGTGAGGAGCTGGGGCAACCTGGCTGTCCACAACTAGGGAAACGAACTATAAGGGTGGTGAAGGCAGTGTCTGTGTGGCAGTGGTATTAAAACTAGACATCCAAACAGCAGCATGATGGAGTCTAAAGGCAGAGGACTGAGTGAGGAATGTAAAGAATCAAATGCAGTGTATGTAAGTGCAAACCACCCCCAGAGACAGAACACTGTGTAACGGACAGAACTCTGCGTAACAGACAGAACACTGCGTAATGTACGAGGACACTTACAAATCCAAGGCCATATTAAATACACTAGCATAGGGACTTCGGGGAGCCGTGAGAATGGCAGTGGGGGACAGGGAGCGGGGACAAAGGAAAAAATGAATAAATAAGAGAAGAACCGAGAGCTCATGTCATATGTCATATGAGGTATGTCATATGCTAAAGGAGATAACACATCCCACTCTCTCTGCACCTAGAGTCCAAAACAGATGAGTGAATAAAGAAAAATAAAAGTGAAGAGTGACCCAGGAGATGTGAAAGGCTCATCCAGCCCCACACGATTATTCTTAGGGTTATACTAGGTTTGTCTCTCCTTGCTAGCCTGAAGCTCTGTGAGAGTAAAGACCACCGTCTTGCCCATCTTTGCATCCCGAGCCCTTGCACCCAGTAGCAGTTCCGTACGTGCCACCAGTTCAGGCTGGGATGCTCTGAATTTTGGCCCCAGGGACAGGCATTGAGATAGGCTTGGCCTGGAGGCAGATGCCTTCTCTCATAGCCTCTGCTCAGGACAAGGAGGGAGTGGGGACCTGGGAAAGTCTTCGGAACCCAGGGCCTCCCTGCGGGCCCCACCCCTCAAGCTCCTCCCCCGCGCAGAGGCTCCTGGCTGCTCTCTGGCAGCCCTGGCAGCGGAGGGGCCCAGTTTGGGGCTGCAGGGGCCCCGGCTGCCCACCACCCTCTGCCAATGTCCTGCCAGCTTGGAATGGGGCCTCCGGGTGTGTGCCAGCCCCATTGCCACCCCCTACCTCCCTTCTCTGCCAGGCTCCTGGCTCCTCCGAGGCCTGATTATGCATGGTGAGTGCAGAAGCCTCGGCCAGGCTGTGGCTCCAGAGGAATGGCTGCTTGGCAGTTTGGTGGAGGGTCTGAGGCGCCAGGCCTTGGCTATGAGGACTGACTCTGGCAACCTGGGCAGAGGGCCTGGGAGCGTCCTGGAGTGGGGCAGAAAGCCAGCCTTGGGCTAGGTGTCAGAAGATCCAGGGAAATGATATGGGACAGAGCATCACTACCATTTCTTAGGCACTCATGCCGCACCCAGCCTCATGCTGTTTACATCCCTGATCTCACAACAAGGACGAACAGCCCCCGTTTTGTAGTTTAGGAAACTGAGCTGAGGGCCTGGCTAGTCGTCGACCACGTGTCATTCAAACCCAGGCTGATTCCAGGGCTTAACCTCTCCGGGCCTCGGTTTCCCCACCATGAAGAGTAAGAGAGACCAGTGCCCAGCTTGCTCCACCCCACAGGAACAAGGGAATGAGCTTAGGGTGGGGAATCTGGCCAGGGAGGGAGTCAGGCCTGCTGAGTTCTCCTACCTGAGTGGCCTGGCCAGGCGACAAGTGAAGAAACAAAGGAGGCCCAGGGCCAGCCCCAGAAGGAGGAGGCTGAGGGCCACCGTGAGGACCAAGTCCAGGATGGGGGACAGGAGGGCCATCCTGGAGCAAAGAGGGCCCCTGGGAGCAGCCACCACGCCCTGCACACACTCGGTCACTCTAGCTCCACTGGGTCAGTGGCCGTGACCCGCTTTATCCCTGGGTTAATCTTTGTGGATTAGTCAGGAGGGATGAAACGGGGTGCTGGGGTGGGAGGGGGAGCAGCCTACAAAGCTCCCCTCTCCCATTTGAGCCCGGGGAGGGCCAATGCTTGTTCATTCGACTTTGTTCATTCATTCCTCACTCCCAAACACTTAGCGCACCTGCTGGGTATCTCTGTGCTAGGTTCTAGGGAGACAGTCGGGAACAGGACAGACATACTTTCTACCAGCTTGGAGGTAACTGACCAGCCAGTGTAGACAAAGCACCTACTATGTGCTAGACATTGTGCCAGGTGCCCTGCTTCCAAAGTTGTCCCCCCAACCCAGATCCAGTCTCTCTTGGGTCCCCAAAGCGTCCTGTGAAGTCAGGATAGGGGTTATGATTCCCATCTCACAGATTCAGAAACAGATAAAAGCACAGAAGGAAGGGAACCCCTTGGCCAGGAACACAGTAGGTTTTCCCCTAACAGCAGCCACTGCTCCCGCCCATTTACGAGCCTAGGAATCTGAGTTGGTGCTCACCTCAGCCAGAGGGATGCACCCATGTTTGGAAGAAGACGAACTGCTCTTATTGAGCCCCTACTGTGTACCAGGCCCTATCTGAACTAGGGACTAGTATCTTCATTTGCAGAGAAACAGAGGCTCAGAGGTGCAATGGTGGAGTCGGGATTTAAGCCCAAATCTGCTGGTCCCCACAGCCTGTACCTCAGAACTGAGAGGGCAGCAGCCCTTTGGGGGAGCAGGGGGGCATCAGTGAAGCCCTGTCAGGCGCTGGCCTAAAGCCAGCAGTCACCTGGGAGGCGGCAGGTGCAGCACACACAGGCTGGAGGTGGATGAGCTGTCCCCGGCAGAGAGGGGCGTTTTCTGCTTCCAAAGTTGTCCCCCCAACCCAGATCCAGTCTCTCTTGGGTCCCCAAAACATCCTATGAAGCCAGGATAGGGGTTATGTTCCCATCTCACAGATTCAGAAATGGCCCAGAGAGGTAAACCCACTTGTCACATGCACAGCTGTGCACCATTAGACCAGGCATTTTCTGATCACGCTTCCTACTTCCTGGTACACTTCGGACCTCATGGTACAAAATACCCAAGGTCAGGGGGAGACACTGTTACCCTCTTGTGCCAAGGAAAGTCCCCTCTTCTTGACCCCAGAAAGGCCACTGACCTCACCATAACAGGAAAACTAATCTCGTTACCCCATTATGCCATTTTCTTTCTAAACACTCCCGTAACTCAAATTGCATCAGATCTTCACAATGTCCTAGTGATACAGGCAGGGTGGGGATTATTAGCCCCATCAATAAAAGGAAAACTGCAGCCAAATCAAATTTAAAAGAGTTTAATTGAGCAATGGATGATCTGTGAATTGGGCGGCCTCGTGAGCCAGAGTAGGCACCAATGCAGCTGCATGTTGGAAGATTTATGGACAGAAAAGTGAGGTACAGAAGACGGAAATGAGGTGCAGTCAGATTGGTTACAGCTTGGCACTCGTCTTATTTGAACACGGTTTGAACAGCTGGCTACATTTGATTGGCTAAAACTTGGTGATTGGCGGCTAGGCGTGGTGGTTTACTCCTGTAATCCCAGCACTTTGGGAGGCTGAGGCAGCCAGATCATCTGAGGTCAGGAGTTCGAGACCAACCTGACCAACATGGTGAAACCCCGTCTCTACCAAAAATACAAAAATTAGCTAAGCGTGGTGGCACACGCCTGTAATCCCAGCTACTAGGTGGCTGAGGCAGGAGAATCACTTGAACCCAGGAGGCAAAGGTTGCAGTGAGCCGAGATCATGCCACTGCACTCCAGCCTGGGCAACAGAGCAAGACTGTGTCTCAAAAACAAACAAACAAAAAAACCCCCCAAACTGGCACAAGTGTAGGCTATGGTCTATTTACACCTCTATTTCTTATAGTTTACGATATACAGAGAAACCCTTAGGCTGAACTTAAAATATGTAAGAAAGCAGCATTAGACTAAATCTGATTTAACAATTCCCTTCATTTAGTTATTTTTTTAAATAAACTTGAGTCATTGATGTCACTGTCACCATTGTAAATGTACTTGGTCTTGAAATCCACTGGGAAACAGGAAACAGTAGAACAGTGGGTTTTGTAAGGTGGGAATGAGGATTTTAGGTTTTTTTTTTTTAAAAGGTTAGAGTAGAGGGTTTTTTTTTTAATGTTGGAATGTCCTGTTTACAATAAAAAAAAACCAAAACAAAACGTGGTTTTAGCATTTATGTATTCTTTTTAGAGTTTTAGTTTGATGATATCACATTTAGCATGAGTGACTCTGTTTGGGTTTGATGTGGTCTGTTGGGGCCTGATGTATGAATTTAGCCCAAAACAATAGCCTCTCATAATTTTGTTTTCATTTTGTTTTGAGACGGAGTCCCGCTTTGTCGCCCAGGCTGGAGTGCAGTGCCACGATCTCAGCTCACTGCAACCTCTGCCTCCCGAGTTCAAGCACTTCTTCTGCCTCAGCCTCCCAAGCAGATGTGACTAGAGGCATGTACCACTACGCCTGGCTAATTTTTGTATTTTTGGGGTTTCAGCATATTGGCCAGGCTGGTCTCGAACTTCTGACTTCATAATCCACTTGCCTCAGCCTCCCAAAGTGCTGGGATTACAGGCGTGAGCCACTGCGCCAGTCCCTGTTTTTGTTTTGAGACAGTTGTGCTTTGTCACACAGGCTGGCACGCCATGGCACAATCTCGGCTCACTGCAATCTCTGCCTTCCAGGTTCAAGCAATTCTCGTGCCTCAGCCTCCTGAGTAGCTGGGATTACAAGCACATGCCACCATGCCCAGCTGATTTTCTATACTTTTTAGTAGAGATGAGGTTTCGCCATGTTGCCCAGGCTAGTCTTGAACTCCTGAGCTCAGGCAATCTGCCTGCCTCAGCCTCTGAAAGTGCTAGGATTACAGGTGTGAGCCACTGCGCCCAGCCCATAATTTTGTTTTAAAGTTCCCGCTTTTTGGTCAGGTTCTTACTTAGGTGAGATTGTGACCCAAACTTAGGGCCTTAGCACCACTCTCAGTTACCAGATTTTGAAAGCGAGGCGTCAGCTGTCACAGCCAGCAAGTTGGATCCAAGCCCAAGCTCCACCACTTCCCAGGTGTGTGATGTTTCCTCAGTCCCCACACCTCTGAAACTGTTTCCTTTGGCGTCTAACACTGGTTGCCCATTCAAGAACTATGGTGCGCCAGGTGCTGGCTGTGACACACCTGACCTCTTGCGGTCCTCATTAACAGCCCTGACAGTGAGACAGAGCTGTCCCCCTGTACAGGTGAGAAAATGAAGCTCCAGCTGGCCATGGTGAAGATGGTCCAGGGTTAAATCGACGGCAGGTACTGGGCCAGGCCCTGCACAGGCTTCCACATGGGACCTACCCAGGGACACCCCTGTACCAAGCTTTTCCATCTCAGCCCAGCCAGGGGCCTTCCCCACTGAAGCCCACCCAGCTCCCGGCCTGCTCTGAGGACACCCTCCAAGGCTCTATCATGCAGCCTACTGATGTGCCCCCAAGGAGCGTCACCTGGTATGCCCCAGCTTGTACCAGGCAGGACTCACAGGGGCAAGTATTTGCCCTTAGGGAGCCCCCGGTCTAGAGCACACAGCCCCAGAACATCCGGGCTGGGAAGATCTTTTGAGATTTCCCAAACACCCTGGACTACAAAAATCACTTGGGATGCTTGTGGAAAAAGTCTTATTCCCAAGTGTATTATCCTGGGAGGAGGATTGACTGGACAGTGCAGGAGGGAACTTCCTGGGGAGTTTTGTTCTGTCGCCCAGGCTGGAGTGCAGTGGCACGATCTCGGCTCGTCGCAACCTTCACCTCCTGGGTTCCAGCGATTCTCGTGCCTCTGCATCCCAAGTAGCTGGGATTACAGCGTTGCCACCCGGCCAGAAATATTCTTTATCATGACCTGAGAGATAGTTAAACGTGTATATTTGCGAAAAGTTGTTGAGGGCCTAATCGTCCCTATGCTGTCTATATTGTGAGGTTTTGGGGGAGGATCTGATGGGATTTCAATAAAGGGAGTGTTGGGAAAGATAAGGTTTAGTGGAGGGATGTGACTATATCCAAGTTCAAAAAGAGAGATTAGAGAAATATAATGACCCCTAAATAAATCCCTACCTCTCCTACCCCTGACCTACGCAGTCAGAATCTCCCAGGGCAGGCCTGGGAAGCTGTTTTTTCCTTTTTGTTTTGAGACGGGGTCTTACTCCGTTGCTCAGGCTGGAGTGCAGTGGCATGATCGTAGTTCACTACAGCTTGAGCGATCCTCCCGCCTCAGCCTCCCAAGTAGCTGGGACTACAGGCATACATTACCACATTTGGCTAATGTTTGCATTTTAAAAATAGAGATGGGGTCTCACTGCATTGCCCAGGCTCGTCTTGAACTCCTGGGTTCAAGTGATCTGCCTGCCTCAGCCTCCCAAAGTGCTGGGATTATAGGCATGAGCCACTGTGTCCAGCTGGAAGATGTACTTTTTTTTTTTTTTTGAGATGGAGTCTCGCTCTGTCGCTCAAGCTGGAGTACAGTGGCACTATCTTGGCTCACTGCAACTTCCACCTCCCAGTCAAGGGATTCTCCTGCCTTAGCCTTCTGTGATTACAGGTACCCGCCACCACATCCAGCTAATTTTTGTATTTTTAGTACAGACAGGGTTTCACCATGTTGGCCAGGTTGATCTTGAACTCCTGGCCTCAGGTGATCCACCTGTCTCCGCCTCCCAAAGTGCTGGGATTACAGGCGTCAGCCACTGCGCCTGGCTGGAAGCTGTATTTTTAACAAGTCATTTTCTGAGCAGATTCGTTTGGGAAACTTTGTCTTAGAGATCATCCCATTGTCCAAATGGGAAGAGTGAGGCCTCGAGAGGAGGAAAGCCTTGCCGGTGAGAGGGACCACTACAAGGGGACCCTGCATCTCCCAGCGGCTGCCCCTGAGACACACACAGGGAAGGACCTGTCAGAGTCAGCCTGGAGCCAGCGTCCCCTAGCCTGTCAGCTGAGCCTTCTAGGCTCTTCCAAGGAGCTGTGGCTGGAGAGGAGAGTCGCCCTTGTGTCCTGGTGGGCACTGGGAATGAGGCAGGGGCTGGGGGGCTTCTGCATAGCTGCCCAGAGAGGGAGCCTTGCTAAAGACCAGCCTAGTAACCTTTCAGCTACAGAGTCATAGGGACGGGACATGGAATTCCTCCCTCCACCGAGCACAGCATCTCTGCCAAGCCTTGCTGGCCAGGACTGTATTCAGTACTGGAGGAAGTTGTTTATGGCTGTCATAAAGAGCTGGATGAAGCACTTGGGCAGGAATGTGTGGCGGTCAGAGTGGGCTGCAGGTCAGATCCAAGGAAGGACTTCCCTACAGGGCAGTGGGCCAGTTCTGGGGATATAGTAAGGCTCAGACTTCTAGCCGCTGACAGCAGCCCCCATCCCGGCAGGAAACAGACACAGAAGGGCCCTGGAGGCCTGGTGCCAAGCCATGGCATCTTTAGGGCTTTGATGAGAAGCCAGCTGTCCCCTGAGCACTCCCAGCCTCAACACCTCTGCACACTGTGCTTCTCAGCCTAGAATGTTCCATGCTGTCCAACCAATGAATCCCTCCCCCTGCCCTCTCCCTACCTCACCCCAGCCCAGACAGCAGTTTTGGCTCCCCCGCAAGTTCCCAGAACCCAGTACCATGAAGTCTTTGGTGGCATTTATCAGAGCCTTGGAGAATCATGAGTTGTCACCCTCTCACCATGGCAAGCTCCTAGATAGCTGGAATCCTGCTTTGCTGATGGCAGCAGCCCCGTGGTGGCAGAGGCCGGCACTGGCTGGGAGGGAAGGGAATGTCACAAGGTGGAAGGATGACGGGGTCAGAGGGTGGGTGGCTGAAGAGACAGCTCAGCAGCAGTGAGGATGGGTGCTGGAGCCAGGCTGCCTGGGTTCTGATTCTGCCTCTGCCCCTCACCAGCTGGGCAGCTCAGGGCAGGTGACCTCACCCCTCCACGCCTAATCGAAGCCACCGCGTTGTTAGAAGGACGTGTTCATACACACCGGGGCGTAAAACAGGCTGGATGTGCTAGGTGTTGAGTGAACGTCAGTCAGGAGCAGAGTTATGGGGAGCGGGGGCAAATGGGGTGGATGGACTGCAGGGCAGACATGGGCAAGTGGGGCAGATGAGGGGCTGGAGCTGAGAACGGACAGACCCTTCCCACCCACTCGGCCGAACTGCCATGTACTCCGGGATTTCCCAGAGACCTGTTCACCTGGATAGCAGCAGACAGTCCTTCCAGCTCTGAGACTCTAGAACCCAGAAGCTCACGTGCCTGCTGATCACCCCTGCTTCGAGGGGTATGTTCTTAAGCAGCAGAGGTCCCGTTCTTACAGTCAAAGGGCTCCCATCCCCAGAGAGAACTGGATCTCTCTCTCCCCTCCACATGCACTTCGGAAGAAACAAATAACCTATCAGGTAGCCTGACACTTTCTTTCCCTCTTGAAGGAGAGAGAGAAAGTCTAGGATGGGGTACCGGCCTGAGGTGTCCGTGGGGGTGGGACGAGCAGCAGGCTGGAAGGCTGATGGGGTTGAGACGAGCAGAAAGAGAGGATGCTCCCAGCAAGTCCGGAGTGTGCAAGGGCAAGGAGGCGGGAATGTGCGGGGTCGGGGCAGGGAGAAAGGCACGAGCATGTGGCCTGCAGTCAGGGCAGAGAGGAGGCTGGACCCACCGCAAAGGGCTCTGCTCCCCGAGCACGGCCTGGTCGACAGCAGGCCCTCTGCATGTCTCCTCTCACTACCTGCCCCATCTCCAGCCCCATTTTACAGGCGAGGACAGTGAGGCTCAGACTGTCTGTCACTTACCCAAGGCCACACAGCAGAGCTGGAATCAGAAACCCCAAGGGTCTGGGTTCTGGGTTCTGGAGCCAAAATTTCTCTGGGGATCCCTGAGGTTCCAGGATCGTCATGAGGCCCCAGATCAACTCTGTGAGCAAAGGACTGAAGCCAGAGGACTGATGGCCAGAGAGATAGCGGCAGGGAGGCGTGGGAGGGAGATGGCGGGGGAGGGAGAGATTGGGGCCCGGAGACACCATGCGTGAGGCCTGCGACACCCCGCGACACCCCGGCAGGGGTAGGGGCGGGGGATGGCTGCTTTGCAGGCACACAGCCTTCTGCCATGTCACAGAGAGGACATGTTCTGCCCCAGGCCACCTTGCTCTAGGCCAAGGCTAGATGCCAAGTGGAGGAGCAGTGGGGAGGATGGCCATGCACTGTGCATCCGAGGTGTTCGCCAGTCACCTCCAGCACTTCTCCAGCACCCTGCCTTGAGGATGAGCTGAAGTCAGAGCCTCCCCAGTACTAGGAGACGTGGCCATCCCATCCTTGCTCTCACAACCAACAACATCGAGAAAAGGAAGGCACAGAGAGGGCACACAACCTCCCCAGCATCACACAGCAAATCAGGGACAGGGACAGGTCTCCCCACTGACCAGCTGAGGATCTAGGGGGCAATCACTGAAAGACAAGGCAGTGTTCGAGGCACAGTGGATGCCAATGTCTTGGACTTCCATACATTATGATTTGCGGCCGCTGATGAAAATATTTCAAACTGAGACTATTTTAGAAAAATCCTTATTTTACATATTTTGTCATTGTATTATAAGAGTAATAATAACAAACCCTTTCACAGACCTCACTACGTGCCAGGCATCGTTCTAAACACTTTACCTATATTAACTCGCTTAATCCCCACAACAACCTTCATGGTAAGCACTATCATTATCCCCATTTTACAGATGACAAGACAGAAGCACAGAGAGGTTAAGGAGCATGCCCAAGGTCACACAGCCAGCAAGTGAGCAAGCCAGAATTCAACCTGACTTGGGGATGTTTCTGTCTCCCTGGAGGAAGCATAAACTCCTGAAGCAGCAGGCAAGACTGGGAACAAACCACCATTCGCCCTCTCTGCAGTATGCACATTATAGGTACACATTACACATTTGCAGATGAAGGGGTTGCATGCAGCTACTGTTTGATTCATACTCACTACACTGTTCCCAAACGTTATTTCATTGTATCTGCACCACGGTTCCTTGGGGGGAGCTTCAGGGCTTCCTATAATCATAACTTTACAGGAGAGGTGAGGTGACTTGCCAGAGGTCACACAGCAAGAGTGTCACATCTAGGGTCCAAGTCTCTGATCTTTGCACAGTATCTTGTGGCCGGCCCTGCAGTGGAAATCACTCAGGGACTTGCAGTGGCGGGGATGGGAGGACTCCAGGTTCAAGACCTGGCTCTGCCCCTGGCCAGGTGGGCACCCCCTGGACACTCCTGCCCATAATCCCCTACTTCAGCTCACCCTCAAGGCAGGACACTGGCCAATCCCGGCTGTCCCCACTCCCCTCCCCCAGCAGAGGATGTGTTGACTGCGCAGATGGCCCCACACAGGCCCTGTGAGAGGAGGCTGAGGAGGAGCCGGGCTGTGGGGAAAGGCGCAATGAACTTGTAGTCTGCTGGACAGCGGCCAGCACAAGCCGAATCCCTGGGTGGCCGGCGCGGAGGGCTCAGGTCAGAGGAGGAAGGACGCGGGTGTTCCCAGAGACAGCGCTCAGGGCAGCTGGGCTCCAGATAACAGCGTTCCTCACATTCCCAGAGGACGCTCTGGCCAGCCTCGAGGAAAGCCCCTGTGGGTTCTGCATTTGATCTCCGCCTCGACCTTGAGACACAGAAGGGGAGGGCTGACGCCTAGAGCCCCAGACAGGAAACTGGGGCCTAGCGAGGTGAGGTCCCACCCAAGGGCATGCAGCTCAGCAGGCCCCCATTCCCTCTGATCACCGGCTGAATGACCTGGGGTACATCACCTCACCCGTCAACTGGGGACCATCCCGGCAAGAGCCTACGTCATTGTAGGAACAATGATCCCATAAGACAATAAACAAGGAGAGAAAGACCCAGAGCCTGGCACACATTAAACAATAGGTGTTAGTCAAAGCAACAGTGATCACGAGTATGAGTGTGCTGGGCACGGTTCTAAGTGCTTTACACACAAAGCCATCTGGTCCTCCCTCATTGCTCCCAGCGTACAGAGAAGTCAAGGAACTTGGCCAAGGTCACATCACTACTACCAGGATCCAAAGAGGAAGAGGGAGGAACTCTCTACGGAACACCTACTATGCGCTAGAGGCTTTTCACCCAGTCTTCCAATTCCAGTGAAGTGGGAATGATCAGGTCCGGCTCAGAAGGGAAAACCAAGTCTCAGAAAAAGGAGGGAGGTTCAGGGTCACACAGCAACCACGGGGGAGGGCTGGGATTCAGGCCAGGCCTGTCCAGCTCCACATCCGGTGTACATGCCACCCCCATCCCAGTCATGTGCCAGGACAACCTCGATCACCAATGGAAAACCTGGTGCCTCAGCCATCCCAGGCACAGGGGGCCCTGCCTCAGTGGGGCTGCATGAGCTCACTCTGCTGGTGTGTGTGTGTGTGTGTGTGTGTGTGTGGTGGGGGGTGGGGAAAGGTCTCTACAATGAGCTGCAGGAAGCTGTGCCTGGCTGCTGCCCCTCGGCTGGTCCTCATGTCGGGCTGCTCTCTTGGCTCCCCGTGGGCTTTCCTGTGATTGCAGCTTCCTGAGGGCCTCATATCTAGACAGAGTGCCCCCTCCACAAAGGGAGGGCTTTAGTCACGTTGGCCCCTCCCTCCCAGGTCAGCTCCTCTGGGTTTATAATTCTGCATAGGGAAGCTGAGATGATGGGGGCAGCCCAGTGTTACAAGTCGGAACCCTCGCTGAATACGCAAGGGCTGATTCCTTGACGGTAGAGCAGGGATAATAAACTCCATTCTGCTTCCAGTATCTGCGTCTTAGAAGGGAAGGAACCACACTTCTAAGGTACAATGCAGATGTTCCCACGGCTCTCCACGGTGCTCTCTCCGGTGAGTGGAGTGGACATCTACTGTCACTTTGGGTCACCCAGAGTCCATTTCCCCTTCCTAACAATACCACTGAGTTTCCTTGGAAGTGACCCTCCCTCTTTCAGCCTGGTTTGGGTGTGACTGATCCCACCTCCAGCTCCAGGTGGACCTTGACTGTCTCTAGCTGGAAGACTCTCTCTGCCTGCTGGGTTATGAGGGTGTGAAGTGGTGGGGAGGGACACTTTGTGCAGCCTGAAGCAGAAGCGACCTCTCAGAGATGGAACAGTGAAAGGTAGAGACCTTGAGTCTTTGATGGCATCACTTGGGCTCCTAGATGCAGCCACGCCTGAAGCCTTCCTCTGAACATCCTGGTTACATGAGCCAATTAATTCCCACATTGGTTGTCTTGGCTTTTCTGTTACTTGGAACACAGAGTCTGACCTCAGAACCGCAGCTCAGCCAGTTTTTCTCAGCCCCTTAGATTGTGAGCAGCCAAGTCGGGTCATTCATATTCCGCCAGCTGTTTCTGCCAGAGGAAAAATCTAGCCAACAAGCTAAAGCTGACAAGTTTCAAGTATGAGGTAATGTAAGACTCCAACTTCCTAAAAGTCACTTTCTACTTGGAATCTATAAACTTGCAGAATTATAGAAAGTTTAGCCAGGCGCAGTGGCTCATGCCTGTAATTTCAGCACTTCGGGAGGCTGAGGCAGGTGAATCACGAGATCAGGGGTTCGAGACCAGCCTGGCCAACATGATGAAACCCCATCTCTATCTAAAAATACAAAAATTAGCTGGGCGTGGTGGTGTGCACCTGTAATCCCAGCTACTTGGGAGGCTGAGACAGGAGAATCACTTGAACCCAGGAGGTGGAGGTTGCAGTGAGCCGAGAGCATGCCATTGCACTCCAGCCTGCACTGAGTTAGACTCCATCTCAAAAAAAAAAAAAAAAGAATTATAGAAAGTTTTTGGGCTGGACTTGCCTAATAGCCCTGCAGGTCTCAGACCCTCACTTTCTGACAGTTTGTTGTCCACTGAGCTCAACAACGCCTTGGCCACCAGGTTCTATGCACCTATTGTGTGCCTGGCCCTGTGACAGGACCTGCAGGTATAAGTTATGCCTTCCCGGCCCTTCAGGTAATGACTGGTTATAATTCATCTTTCTAGCAGGTTTTACACAAAAGGCCCCAGAGGTCCCTCAGAGGAGGAATACCACTACACCCATTTCACAGAGCAGGAAAGAGAGACTCAGCAAGGCGAAGAGGCCTGCCCTAGGGCCTTCTGCTAAAAAGAGGGGCAGGGCCAGGCCATGTCCCCAGATCTGCCTGGCCCCGACCTTACCGCTTTTTCTCTAGTCACTGGAATGGAGTGGGCTGGGACTGTCATTTCTTTGAGAGAGTTTGTTCCACTCAGGAGCAGTCAGAGTGGTTTAAAAAGCTAAAGAAAACAGGAAAGCTAAGTGTCATGAGCATACTGTTTGCCTGCAGGTCTTGACTTCAGAAGCCCCAGTATTCGACCTGTCCAGCTTTATTCTCCTTTCTTTTCTTTTGGGACAGGGTCTTGCTCCGTCACTCAGGCTGAAGTGCAGTGACACGATCATAGCTCACTGCAGCCTCAACCTCCTGAGCTCAAACGATCCTCTCGCCTCAGCAAAGGACCAGGTAGCTGGGACTGCAGGCGAGCGGCACTACACTCGGTTGATTATTTCATTTTTAGTAGAGACAGTTGCCCAGACTGTCTCAAACTCCTAAGCTCCAGCAATCCTCCTGCGTCAGCCTCTCAAAGTGCTGGGATTCCAGGGGTGAGGCCCTGCACCCAGCCAAAGTTTCGTCTCCTATAGCTTGCAGGCTGTGGCCAGGGAGGAAACTGGCACTACCCTGAGATCCAGGCCCCAAATGCTTTCATGGGAGACCTCGTCACCCCAAGTGAGCTGTCCCAGCCTCTCTCAGGCCTCTGCCCCTGTGTCTCTAAGACCCAGCGGACCGTGACTAAACACCCTCTATGCCCTAGGGCTTTCCCTATATGTTATTCAACCAACATTTGCCGGACCACTGTTTACTGAGCAGCCACTATATGCCAGGGGCTGTTCTAGGTGCTGAACACAGCAGCCCAAATCCCTGTCGGAGGGGCAGGCAGACAAGAAAGCAAGTAAAAGCAATAGAACGCCAGGTGGCGGTAAGTGCAGTGGAGAAAAGAAGGCAGGGAGGAGGACAGGAGGTTTGCAGTTTTAAAAAGAGAGGTCAGGGAAGGTCTCACCAAGAATCATCTCGCCTTAGCCTTGCAATAATCCCACGCAGGCCAGAACGTGATTCCCAAATCATGGATAAGGAAGGATAAGGTTTCAGGATTAACTCTCGAGTCCACACATGTCAGTACAACCAGTGCAACTGGATTCTTGCCCAGGGCTGCCTGGCTCCCACGTGCCCTCTCCCCTAACTCTACCAAGTGTTACTAGCAGCCCTTTTGCAGATGAAGAAACTGAAACCACAAACCCAGACCCTCAGGAGCACACCAGGGTGAGGGGTGGCAGGCTGCCCTCTGGACCTGACTCTCGGCAAAGCCCACATCCACTACCTAGACCCGTCTCCAGCGTCAGCTCTGGGCTTGTTGAAACTCAATCCTCCTCTTTGCTGACTCCATATCCTCCCAGAATCCTCCTCCCTTTCCCAGAGCCCCTTTGGCTCTCTATCGCAGGTCATATGAGTCCTAAATTGTCCAACCCACTTTTGTTCTGCCTCCTCAATTAACTTCTGGCCCATCACTAAACCTGCATTTGCCTTAAACTACAAAAGGCATCTTGCAAATGGCCAAGGACAGACAGACAGAATACACATGTAAGGTCCGAGTGTGGTGGCTGACACCTGTAATCCCAGGACTTTGGGAGGCCAAGGCAGGAGGACTGCTTGAGCCCAGGAATTCAAGACCAGCCTATTGAACATGGTGAAATCCTGTCTCTACATAAATTAGCCAAGCATGGTGGCACGCGCCTGTAGTCCCAGCCACTCAAGAGGCTGAGACTCGAGGATTGCTTAAGCCCAGGAGGTCTAGGCTGCAGTGATCTGAGATTGCGCCACTGCACTCCAGCCTGGACCACTGGTTGGAGTTTATTGAGCAGCTACTAAAGAGCAAGACCCTGTCTCCAAAAAAAAAAAAAAAAAGCATCCACATGTAAGGGGGTGGGAGACTTCTCACTGTGCTTTCCCATCAGCCTGTATTTGATAATCTCCCAAGTCCCATTCTAATCTTTTTTTTTTTTTTTAATACAGAGTTTCACCCTTGTCACAGAGGCTGGAGTGCAATGGCATGATCTTGACTCACTGCAACCTCCGCCTCCCAGGTTCAAGAGATTCTCCTGCCTCAGCCTCCCGAGTAGCTGGGATGACAGGCACCCACCACCACGCCTGGCTAATTTTTGTATTATTAGTAGAGACGGGGTTTCACCATGTTGGCCAGACTGATCTTGAACTCCTGACCTCAGGTGATCCACCCACCTCAGCCTCCCAAAGTATTAGGATTACAGGCGTGAGCCACTGCGCCTGGCCCCAGTCTAATCTTCTGAATAGTGTGGCACGGTGGAAAGATGGTCTTGGGGGAGGTGGACCTCGGGTTAAGTCCTGGCTGTGTAGCTTTGAAAGCAACTTTGGAGCTTCAGGTTGCTTATCCATAAAACAAGGACTAGTCACCCTTACCTTGCAGGGTTATTTTACAGATAAAACGCAGTGGAGAGCATGTGTTAACAGTTAAGATTCAGCAGAGTGTATTTGGAAAGCAGAGCCGGGCAGATAATCATCAAGAATCTATTGAACTGAAAGATGTCTGCACAGAGGGGAAACAACTGTCACCAGCAGAAGGACAGCTGCAGTCACTGTGCTCCTACACTTTGAGACAGGTACTCTTAGCATCATTCACATTTTATGGATGAGGAAAAAGGCACAGACAGGTTAAGTAACTTGCCTGAGGTCACACAGCAGGCTAGCGGCAGAGCTGGGATTCTGAGCCCAAACTGTCCAAGTCCAAACTACAAGCTCTTAACCCTTATGCTAGATTAAGTAAATGGTGGCTTTCAGTGTTGAAAGAACTGCTCTGTGACATGGCGTTAAGTGCTGACCCAGGAGGGTATGGTGGGCAGCCCCATGCCAAAGCCTATGTTCCCACCATGGCATCAGCACAACGAAGCTGAAAGGGACTCTAGGAATAATCTAACCCAACACCTTCATCTTTTTCCCCAGGAGAAACCTGAGGTCCAGAGAGGTAGCACGACCTGCTCCAAAGTCACACAGCCAAATAGTTGAAGAATCAGGGCCAGCACCCTGGTGTCCTGACTCCAGAACCCCATGCCATCACTCAGCGTCACCTCGACCATGAGGCATGGTCGAGGAAGGAGTCTTGAGGATGTGCTCTAAGTGTTTCAGCAGAAGTGGAGGGAAGGGAGTCTAACTGCTGGAACAGCCCATGTCAAGGCCATGAACGTCTTTCCTGGAGAACAGGGAGCAGCTGTAAGGTGTTCGCAGAGGTTTGGCGGGGCAGAGGATGAGACTGTTTTCTCATGTTGAATATTTGCATTCAGCTCTTATTTTTAATGTTCTCTCATTCTACTTTATGTTGCTAATGCTTTTCCTTATTTCTCTTGTATGTTTCTAATGTTTATTTAAAAATCAGTCTTGGGCTGGGTGCATTGGCTCACACCTGTAATCCCAGCATTTCACGAGGCTGAGGCAGGTGGATCACATGAGGTCAGCAGTTCAAGACCAGCCTGGCCAGCAAGGTGAAACCCTGTCTCTACAAAAATACAAAAACTAGCCGGGCATGATGGCAGGTGCCTATAATCCCAGCTTCTCGGGAGGCTGAGGCAGGAGAATCACTTGAACCTGGGAGGCAGAGGTTGCAGCGAGCCGAGATCACACCACTGTACTCCAGCCTGGGTGACAAAGTGAGGCTCCATCTCAAAAATATAAAAAATTTAAAATATTTTTTAAAAATCTTGGTATTTTTATTCTAATACCACTGACTACAGTTTTCCTTTTGAATTCATTGTGCTCTGGCTGGTGGTGGGGCAGGAGCTGGGGGAATCTGCACACTCCTTGCTTTTAAAACAAACAGAGAGGGAAGACACATGGCTTCTGCATCATCCTTCTCAACATCAATCCCAAGTAATGACAGAGCAAAACACCAACCACTAAATCTAGGCAATGGGCTGGGCATGATGGCTCACGCCTGTAATCCCAGCACTTTGGGAGGCCGATTTGGGTGGATCATGAGGTCAGGAGTTCGAGACCAGCCTGGCCAAGATGGTGAAACCCGTCTCTACTAAAAACACAAAAAATTAGCCGGGCATGGTGGCACACCCCTGTAGCTACTCGGGAGGCTCAGGCAGAAGAACAACCTGAACCCAGGAGGTGGAAGTTACAGTGAGCCGAGATCGCACCACTGCACTCCAGCCTGGGAGACAGAGTGAGACTCTGTCTCAAAAAAAACAAAAACAAAAAACAAACAAAAAATGATGGGGAAACAGAATCTCCTGGGGAGATGGAAGGGAGGTTTAAACTGGTGCATGTAGCGTGGTGGGGAGGGCTTGCTGCAGCCAGGAGAAAAGGCAGGGCATTGTCATTAGGGTGGAGAGAATATTACAGAACAGAAAACAGTTTGAGTTCTCCTCTTGTCTCTTTGTGCCAAGACCAGGCCCCCATACACACACCCACTGTCCTGGGACAACTAAGGTCAGAGCTGGGTGCAGGGCTTGCGTTCAGCCCCAGAGCCGCCCTCTGGACGTGCCTCTTGGCAAAGCCCACATCTGCTACCCAGACCTCAGCCTCTAGCGTCAGCTCTGGGCTTGCTGAAACTCAGTCCTCCTCTCTGCTGACTCAATGTCCTCTCAGAATCCTCTTCCTTTTCCCAGAGCCCCTTTGGCTGTCTATCCCAGGTCCTGTGAGCCCCAGATTGTCCAACCCATCTTTGTTCTGCCACCTCAATTAACTTCTGGCCCATCACTAAGCCCACATTTGCATGAAACCCACAAAAAGCATCTTGCATAAAGCAGCCCAGGCGGATGGCACAAGCGTCTGCTGATAAAGTCAAAAAGCGTGGGCTGTAATCCCAGCACTTTGGGAGGCCAAGGCAGGAGGATCACCTGAGCCCAAGAGCTTGAGGCCAGCCTGGGCAACAAAGTAAGATCCTATCTCTCACAAAAAAAAAAATCAAAAAATTGGCCGGGCACCGTGGCTCACAACTGTAATACCAGCACTTTGGGAGGCCAAGGTGGGTGGATCACTTGAGGCCAGGAGTTCAAGACCAGCCTGGCCAACATGGCGAAACCCTATCTCTACTAAAAGTTCAAAAATTAGCCAGATGTGGTGGCGGGTGCCTGTAATCCCAGCTACTTGGGAGGCTGAGGCAGAAGAATCACTTGAACCTGGGAGACAGTGGTTGTGGTAGCTGAGGCTGCACCACTGCACTCCAGCCTGGGTGACAGAGCAAGACTCCATCTCAAAAAAAACACATTCAAAAAATTATCTGGGTGTGGTAGTACATGCCTGTGGTCCCAGCTACTTGGGGAACTGAGTCAGGAAGAATGCTTGAACCCAGGATGTCAAGGCTACAGTGAGCCATGTTCATGCCACTGCACTCCAGCATGGGTGACAGAGTGAGACCATGTCTGAAAAAAAAAAAAAAAAAATTCAAAGCATGGCAGCAAACAGCGTGGAACTGCAAGGACTGCAGGAATGGAGAGGGGATCCAAAGTCACTAAATGGGGCATCTACCGTTGCTCCACCACCCCTTAGACTCAAGTCTGAAGAATTCTGACCTAGATATGCAGCCCCTTCCCCTCGCTGTTTCTCCCTGGGGTCTGAAAGAGAGGCCCAATCCCGTGGAGTGAGTGATGGGGGAGGGAGAATGGTGATGTCAACCCTAGTGAAAAAGCAAGTGGTTCTGAGGTCCAAGGGTTCCTGTCCTGGCACTGTCATCTCCTTGGACTCATTGGAGCTGGGAGACTAAGGTCAGCCTTAAACTCTTACCAGACATAGCACTAAACAGAATAACTGAAACCCCCCACGGAATAAGCTCACAAGTTAATACACAAGGTATCCAGCCAGGCACTCCTATCCAGTGGCTCACTCCTATAATCCCAGCACTTTGGGAGGTTGAGGCGGGTGGATCACAAGGTCAGGGGTTCAAGACCAGTCTGGCCAACAT
The DNA here is from genome assembly GCA_963574635.1 of Cheracebus regulus. Taxonomy (NCBI): domain Eukaryota; kingdom Metazoa; phylum Chordata; class Mammalia; order Primates; family Pitheciidae; genus Cheracebus; species Cheracebus regulus. The sequence continues at coordinate 213,000 of CAUYQU010037400.1, forward strand.
GATGAAAACCCGGCTCTACTAAAAATACAAAAATTAACCAGGTGTGGTGGCAGGCGCCTGAAATCTCAGCTACTTGGGAGGCTGAGACAGGAGAATTGCTTGAACCCGGGAGGCAGAGGTTGCAGTGAGCTGCGACTGTGCCATTGCACTCCAGCTTGGAAGACAGAGTGAGACTCTGTCTCAAAAAAAAAAAAAGAAAAGAAAAAAAAATGGTATCCAAGGAGCACAATGACTTCAAAAGAAAGCCAAACTGATTAGAGATAGCACTGGAATCAGCCACATTAGATGAGATCTAGCAAAAACCGTAATTGCCTAGGTGTAGTGATGTCTTGCTTTTCAGTATTTGGGATTGATTTGAGAGGGAGGATCCAAGAGCCATATGTCTTCCCCCTCACTGTTTTTAAGGGCAAGAAGTGCATGGCCCCTCCAACCCCAGCCCACCCCACCCCACCACCAGCCAGAGCACAATGAATTCTAAAGAAAAACCATAACAGAGCCAGGTGAGGTAGCTCACACCTGTAATCCCAGCACTCTGGGAGGCCAAGGTGGGGGGATTACTTGAGCCCAAGAGTTTGAGACCAGCTTGGGCAACACAAAGAAACCTTATCTCTAAAAAAAAAAAAAAAAAAAAAAAAAATTAGCTGGGCGTGGTGGTGCGCGCCTATAGTCCCAGCTACTCAGGAGGCTGAAGTGGGAGGATCACTTGAGCTCGAGGGGTTGAGGCTGCAGTGAGTCGAGATCACGCCACTGCACTCCAGCACGGAAAACAGAGGAGACCCCGTCTCAAAAAAACCTAACAAAACAAAACAAAAAATCCCCATAAACTGTGAGAAACACACAAAAGAAATGAGCAAAGATGTTAGCAAAACAGAAAGAGGAACTGTTAAAAGACCCCAGTGGAAACATTCTATGTGAAAAACCAGTCGAAATAACAAACACATAAGTGGAATAAATTACAGAGTGGATCTAGCTGCTGAGTGACGGAGGAGGGAGCTAAGTTGTAGTTTGCGGACGCTTCCAGGAGGAAGCAGGAAAGAATTAAGAAACAGAAAATTGGCCGGGCTTGGTGACTCATGACTGGAATCCCAACACTTTGGAAGGCCCAGGCAACAGGGCAAGACCCCATCTCTAGAAAAAAAAATTTCTGTTTGTAATTAGCCACGTGTGATGTGCACCTGGGCGCCTGCTATTTGGGAGGCTGGGGTGGGAGGATTGCTTAGGCCCAAAGGTTTGAGACTGAAGGGAGCCATGTTCATACCACTGCACTCCAGCCTGGGTGACAAAGTAAGACCCTGTCTCAAAAAAAAAAAACCACAGAACATTGAAAGAAAAGTTAAAAGAACATTAACCTCAATCTTACTGCATTAATTCTCGATTAACCATAAACCTAACTGTAAGTCACAATCACAAAGCTTCTAGAAGAAAACATAAAAGGATATCATCATGACTTTGGGGTAGGCAAAGAATACTAACCCCATAGAAGAAAAAAATGATAAATTGGACTTTATCAAAATTTAAAACCTCTTTTCATCAAAAGATACCAGTAAGAAACTGAATAGGTCAGGCATGGTGGCTCATGCTTGTAACTGCAGCACCTTGGGAGGCCATGGCAGGGGGATCATTTAAGCCCAGGAGTTCGAGACCAGGTTGGGCAACATAAGGAAACCCCATCTCTACAAAAAATACAAAAATTGCTTGGGTGTGGTGGTGTGCACCTGCAGTCCCAGCTACTTAGGGGACTGAGGTGGGAGGATCACTTTACTCAGGGAAGTTGAGGCTGCATTGAGCAGTGATTGCGACACTGCACTCCAGCCAGGGTGACCAAGTGAGGCTGTCTCAAAAAAAAAAAAAAAAAAAAGAGACAATGAAAACATCCTAAAGGTCTAGAGAAAAACAGAACACTTACAAAAGAAATAAATGTTAAATTGACCAAAGTACAGAAGGAAAAAAAAATTCGGCTGGGAATGTTCTATCCAGCTAAACAGCCATTCAAATGTTAAAGACTGGCCAGGCATGGTGGCTCATGCTTGTAATCCCAGCATTTTGGGAGGCCGAGGTGGGTGGGTCAATTCAGGTCAGGAGTTTGAGACCAGCCTGGCCAACAAGGTAAAAACGTTGTCCCTACTAAAAATAAAAAAATACCCAGGCATGGTGGCAGGCACCTGTAATCCTGGGTAATTTTCAGGAGGCTAAGGCAGGAAAATTGCTTGAACCCAAGAGGTGGAGGTTGTGGTGAGCCAAGATCACACCACCACACTTCAGCCTGAGAGACAGAACCGAGACACCAACTCAAAAAAAAAAAAGTTAAAGGCTAATAAAAGTCACAGCATCAAGGAGTCAGGTTTGTACAAAAAGCCACTCAACCCCTCCAAAAAAAGAATCAAATAGTTTTGAAGGAATGATTTAATTAGTAGAAGCAAATGCCACAGATTATATTCAAGATAGTTAAAGACTGAGCAAATAATTTAGTATAGTTTTTCAAAACAAATTCAAGTTCAAAGAAAAGCACAAAAAGAACATAGATCTAGACCTCAGAATTAGACAATTAAAAAAAAATCTAGCCGGGCATGGTGGCTCACGCCTGTAATTTCAGCACTTTGAGAGGCCGAGGTGGGCGGATCACCTGAGGTCAGGAGTTTGAGACCCACCTGACCAACATGGAGAAACCCTGTCTACTAAAAATACAAAATTAGCCGGGTGTGGTGGTACAGGCCTGTAGTCCCAGCTACTCAGGAGGCTGAGGCAGGAGAATTGTTTGAACCCAGGAGGGAGAGGTTGAGGTGAGCTGAGATCGTGCCTTTGTACTCCAGCCTGAGCAACAAGAGCAAAACTCTGTCTCAAAACATAAAAACTAGACAATTTTCATGTGACATCACAGGGGTGGAGGGGGGAGGCTGTCAGTGAAGGATTTGGAAACTGAAGAGAGGTTGGGGAGCGAGGGATGTGAGAAAATGCTAATCTTGTCTTTGTTGGGAAAAGCCACAGATCGTTTTTCAAAGTGATAAAACAGAAAAAGCAGAATAAATTGAAATAAAAATGTAGGCTGGTAGAAACAAAATACATAAACATTCTTTTCAGGAACATGCAAATATTTAAAAAATTCATCCCGTACCAGTACAAAAATAAGTATCACAGTTGAAATAATAAGTTTTCACATAGACTACATTCTGCGACCATCAAAGTGTTTAAAAGGATAAATCATTACCCATACACTTGCAAATGAAAAAATCTCTAAAAAATTCAAGGATCAAAGAAAAGTCATAGTAGAAATTTAAAATTACTTAGAACTGAGTGATTAAAAATACCACATATCAAAAATATACAATGCAGCAAAGAAAGGTTAAAAAGTAATAAACTAAGCAGAGCATGGTGGCTCATACCTGTTATCCCAGCACTTTGGGAGGCTGAGGCGGGCAGATCACCTGAGGTCAGGAGTTTAAGACCAGCCTAGCCAACATGGTGAAACCCTACCTCTATGAAAAATACAAAAATTAACCAGGCATGGTGGCACACACCTGTAATCCGAGCTACTCAGGAGGCTGAGGCAGGAGAATCACTTGAACCCGGGAGGCGGAGGTTGCAGTGAGCCGAGATGATACCATTGCACTCTGGCCTGAGCAATACAGTGGACTCCATTGCAAAAAAAAAAAAAAAAAAAAAATTAATAAGCTAGGTGTCCAACTTGGGAAACCAACTTAGAGACTAACTCTGGTTTCTATTTAGAAAAAACAGAAACCAAAGAAAGTAAAATGAGATTATAAAGAACAGAAATGAAACAGAAAACAAAGCTTAAATAGAGAAGATCAAAGCCACAAGTTGGTTCCTCAAAAAGGTCCATAAACCTGTGGCAATGTTAATCAGGAAAGAGCGAGATAAAAGTGAGTGAAGAGAGAGGGAGCGCAGAAAGGGGAATTACTAAGGAAAAGAAATACAAATTAAAGATGCTATTAACAACCCTATGCCAATAAATTTGAAAATGTAGATTAAATACATACATTATTAAAAATATAATTTACCAAAACTGACTCAAGAAGACAGAAGTAACCTCATAAGGAAATCAAAACAGTAGTTAAAATCTTCCCCCCCACCCCCCCAAAAAAATAGGCCAAGGCGATTTTACAGGTGAATTCTACCAAACTTCCAGAAACATTAGCTCAGCCAGGTGTGGCAGCTCACACCTGTAATCCCAGCACTTTGGGAAGCTGAGGTGGGAGGATCACTTGAGGCTAGGAATTCGAGACCAGCTTGGGCAAAAAAGTGAGACACATTTCTACAAAAAAACAAAAAAAGAAAGAAAGAAACATGGTCTCAATTTTATCCAAACTTTTCCAGAAACCAGTAAAAAAGAAATTACCATTTAATTTGATGAAGCTATTATAATTGCAATACCTAAGCCAAAAAAGTACAAACTAATGTAACAATTCTAAACAAGGTATTATTAGAGCATAACCAAATACACGCACAATAAACAAGTTAGGCTAATCCTAGAAATGCAAGGATGGTTTAATATTAGAGAATCTAAGTATGTTGCTAACTACAAGGAGAGAAACCATATCGTCATTTCAAAACAATTGTTTAAAGCATTTAATAAATTCAACACAAATTGTGATTTTCTTAAAAAAGCTTTCAATAAGTTATGATTAGAAGAGAATTTCCTTAACTTGAAGAAAGCAATTTATAAAAAAGACCCTACAACACACATATCCTAATTGGAGAAACACTAGAATATTCCCTCTAAAATAAAAAACTAGGTAAAAATTAGTATAATATCACCATTTTAACATTGTACTGGCAGTCGGAGGCAATGAAATACGAAAAAAGTTTAAAAGCACAAATATTCAAAACTACAAAGCTATCGGTATTTCTTTCCTTTTTTTTTTTTTTTTTTTTGAGATGGAGTCTTGCTCTGTCGCCCAGGCTAGAGTGTAGTGGCATGATCTCGGCTCACTACAATCCTACAATCTGCCTACCAGTTTCAAGTGATTTGTCCACCTCAGTCTCCCAAGTAGCTGGGGTTACAGGCACCCACCACCACGCCTGGCTAATTTTCGTATTTTCAGTAAGACAGGGTTTCACCATGTTGACCAGGCTGGTCTCAAACTCCTGGCCTCAAGTGATCTGCCTGCCTCAGCCTCACAGCGTGCTGGGATTACAGGTGTGAGCCACCGCACCTGACCAAACCATCGTTATTTCTAACTGGCTGTCTACAGAAACTCTAAATAGAATTGGAAATAGAGTATTTAGCAAGCTGGCTTGATGAGATCAAAATGCAGAAAAGCCAACTGCATTTCTATACAATAAAACAAACTTAAAAAATGAGAAAAAATGGGTGTCTAGATGGAAAAAAAAATGAAAACGGATCCCTACCTTATACACAAAAATTAACTGTACATGAATAAAAGTCTTCAATGTGGAAAATGAAACTTTAAAACATTTAGTTTTGAAATGATATTAGAAATGATAAGCCAGTGGTTTTCAGACCTTGGAGTAAGGCAATCTTCTTAAGACCTAAAAGATACTGACAATTAAATAAAAGAATGCTACATTAGACTACATTAAATTTTAGGTTTTTAGTTTATCTAAAACATGATTAGATTCAGGAATATAAAGAACTATTACAAATCAATAAGAAAAGGATTTTTTTAAAAAAGGACAAATAGAAAAAATGGGCAAAAGGCATTCACAGAGGAGGCCTCACATACACACCCTCAATCACACATACTCATCCTCTTTGGTAATCAGAGAATTGTAGATCATGTCTGCAATGAGAAATCTTGGTACCCATTTGACTGGAAAAACTAAAAAGTCCAATAATATTGTGTGTGATAAAAGATGCAGCAAAACAGGATTTCTTATGCATCACTAGTGGGAGCATAAACTGGCAAAATCATTTTGGAAAACAACCTGGTCTTATTGTGTAATGTGGAATAAACTTTCATGACTACCCATAGGTGCTTTTCCCACACCAGCAAAAATCTGAAAGCAACCCAAATGCCATCAACAAGAAAATGAATAAATAAATGTTGTAGAATAGTTACTCAGCATAATATTAGGTAGCAGTAAAGAAATAAATTACAGCTACATGAAACTACATGAATGAATGAAACAATATAGACGCATCTCAGCAATGGGAGCGGTGGCTGTGGGTCCCAGCTACTCAGGAGGCTGGAGTGAGGATCACCTGAGCCCAGGAGGCGGAGGCGGCGGTGAGCCGTCCGTGATCGCGTCACTGCACTGCAGCCTGAGGACAGAGCAAGACCCTGTCTCAAAAAAAAAAAATAACAAAGCAAAACAATACAAAGGTAAGGGAATGAGAAACCCCAGATTCAGGATAGTGGTTACCCCACATGATGGGAGGTGGGTGGAGAGGGATGAGGGTGTAGCCCAAAGGAAGCTGTAAATTACTGTCACTACTCTAGTCCCGGTATTGGATGATGGTTCATTAGTGTTTTAAATTTGTTTGTTGATTGACTGACAGGGTCTCACTCTCACTATGTTACCCAGGCTGTTCTCAAACTCCTGGGCTCAAGCGATCCTCCCACCTCAGCCTCCCAAAGTGCTGGGATTACAGGTGTGAGCTACTGCACCAGGCTTAAATTTATTATTACTGATAAAATAGACAAGGGGCCATTTATGGACCAATGGTGAGAGTGCCTGAACAAAGAATCACAATTATTCCATTAAGTGTCCATAAAGTAATTTAAATGAAAACAAAAATGCTCAGCAAATATTCACAGTGTGCCAAGCACTACAGAAAGTGCTCGATCTTATGGCATTGAATCCTCAATGATCTTATGAGCTAGAAACCATTACTGTCTCCATTTTTTTGAGGGTTAGTCACCTGGCCAGAATCAATCACATGAGCCCGAGGACTGAATGACCTTTAACCAGGCCCCTGGACCTCCCTGAGCCTCACTTTCCTCCAGTCAAACTAGGAGAAGTACCTAACTTTTGTGGCAAACAGTAAGTGCTTAATAAATGTCCACCTTAATCCAGATGCAGGCTGTGTGGGCACATTGCAAAGTTGGTGGTTAGGAAACCTAGATTGAGTCCTGCTGCCTCCCTTTGTGACCTCGGGAGGGCCACTTTTCCTCTCCAGGCCTCAGATGTCCCGCAGGTACCTGGAGAGGGCTACAGTGGCCAGCCTCAAAAGGCATTCCTGCTCAAACTGCTTCTAAGGGGCCACCAACAAATGGGAGGGCACCTAACTCCTTCGTTCTCTTGGCAGGCCCAAGCTCATCCTGCCATTCATCCGGGTCAGCTGTCTACCAGCTCTGGGTCCTGCCCACCTTTCTGAATGAAATCATCTGCTGTCCCAAGCCCCCTCACCCACCCAGACCCCCTGTGCCTCATTCTGTCCCCACAGGGTGTTTGCATTTGCAGTTCCACTGCCCGCAACACTCTTCCTCCAGGTCTTGCTTGGCTCATTCATTCTCATTTTTCAGCACAAAGGCCACTGGCTCTGAGTCTCTTCCTGCCCATACCAGGAGGAGCCTCTCCATGCCAGTCCCTTGCACTTTCACAACTCTATTTTCTTCACAGCACACATCGCTCTCAGCAATAAACTTCATTTGTTTGGTTGGTTTTTTTTTGGGACACAGTCTCACTCTGTTGCCAGCCTGGAGTGCAGTGGTGCAATCTCGGCTCAGCACAACCTCCGTCTCCCCAGTTCAAGCAATTCTCCTGCCTCAGCCTCCTGAGCAGCTGGGACTACAGGCACGCGCCACCACACCCAGCTAATTTTTGTATTTTTAGTAGAGATGGGGTTTCACCATGTTGGCCAGGATGGTCTCGATCTCTTGACCTCGTGATCCGCCCGCCTCAGCCTCCCAAAGTGCTGGGATTACAGGTGTGAGCCACCGCGCCCAGCCAACTTCATTCTTTTATGGTCTGTCTTTTGAGCTCCAGGGAGACCAGGACTTTGTGTGGTTCACTGCTGTATTTCTGGCACCTAGAACTGTACCTGCCTAGAGAGGATGCTCAACAGATATTTGTTGAAAAATAAAAATTGATGAGGCCAGGAGTTCAAGACCAGCCTGGCCAACATGCTGAAACCCTGTCTCTACTAAAAATACAAAAATTAGCTGGGTGTGGTGGCGACTGCCTGTAATCCCAGCTACTCAGGATACTGAGAATAGCTTGAACCTGGGAGGCAGAGGTTGCAGTGAGCCAAAATCGCACCTTGGCACTCCAGTCTGAGACACAGAGACTCCAACTCAAAAAAAAAAAAAATGATTGAATGCCGCCATCTCCAGAAATCCTCTGTGGCCATCCTGCCCCAGACTTAGCTAGGTGGCCTGTGGTGCTTTCCCTCATCCTCTACCACCTGGGGCTCTGGTGCGGGTCTGCTTACAAGACCATTTCTGCACACACTCTTTTTTTTTTTGAGACAAAGTTTTGCTCTTGTCACCGAAGCTAGAGTGCAATGGCACCGTCTCATCTCACTGCAACCTCCACCTCCCAGTTTCAAGTGATTCTCCTATCTCAGTCTTTGGAGTAGCTGGAATTATAGCCACACGCCACCAAGCCCGGTTTCACCATGTAGGTCAGGCTAATCTTGAACTCCTGACCTCAGGTGATCCACCAGCCTTGGCCTCCCAAAGTGCTGGGACTACAGGCGTGAGCCACAGAGCCTGGCCTACATGTACTTTTTGACTCTTTGAAGGCAAAAACCAGGCCAGATCCATCTGTGACTCCAGCACCTAGCCCCGGGCCTCACAGGCAGTTGGGCTAACAAGATGTTTGTTGAATGGATCAATGGCCCCCGGCACCCATTTTTCCTCTTCCTGACTGGCTTCCTCCTCTCCCCACCCTGATAGGTGCCAAGACGCCAGCACCCAGGCGAGCTGACGAGAGGCCACTCCAGCAGGAATTTCCCGAGCAGGGGCGGCCTCTTTCTTCCCACTCAGCTTTCTCCAGGTAGACGGGACAAGGCCCGGACAAACAGTGCCTCCGTCACAGGAGCAGTCTGGGGCCTGGCCCAGGCGAGTCTATGGGCCATGCGTGTTTCCCGTATTTTACCCTCGGTGGCTGGAGTGTGTAGCAGGATGAGGAGGTTGGCAGGCTTGCCTCAGTGCCCTGACTGGGGACCTTGCCCAGCTAAGCTCTGCTTGGCCAGAGGCCAGCTGGGAAACACTTGAATATTCAAATCATGTAGCTGCCCAAGAGGAAAGCATCCGTTTCCTCCAAGAGGGGGACGCGGGGCAGGCAGGCCAGCCCAGGGATTTGGGTGTTGAAGGAGGAAATTTCAAAACAAAGTTCTCACACAACCAGCATTCTGAGATTCACTGCCCCAGGAAGACTCTGGAAGCCTCAGATAGAAACTCAGGAGGGTCAGGCTCCAGGCCAGAGCCCTGGAGTGAGGCCTGAGCCAATCACCCACTGAAGTTTCTGAGTTAGCAGAGGCCTCAGGCAGGCTAATTGCACTGGCCTTCCACTGACCCTGGTCCTGGAGACACCAGGACTGCCCCACAGTGCCCCTTTCCCTGTCCTTCCCTTCCCCCAGGAATCGCACATGGGATAAACTCCGCACGCCTAAGCCCAGGGAGCTGGAGCCTCGGTGACTTCCAGCAAGTGTCACAGTCTGTTCCAGCTATTTGTTCAACTCCTGACTTGCTCACCCTCCCCAGATCTGGCTCCAAAAGAACTAGCAGGTTTGAGAAGAGTGTAGCCATCTGGCGTGCAGAGATTTATCTAGTACTCATTAAGTGAGACTGGACGCTGGAGCCAGGCTGCCCAGGTTCCAATTCTGGATTGACTCATGTATGAGGTAGGGGACCTTGGGTGATCCCTTCCCTTCCTTTGTGCTTCTATTCATTTTTTCTTATTTTTTTTAAGTTTAGAGAAGGGATCTTGCTATGCTGCCCAGGCTGGAGTGTGGCGGCTATTCACAGGAACAATCATACTTCACTGCAGCCTTGAACGCCTTGGCTCAAGCAATCCTCCTGCCTCAGTCTCCCAATTAGCCAGGATACAGGCATGTACCACCACTCCCCACCCATGCTTCCATCCTTTACCTGTAAAAGCAGAGATTTGATGTATCTACCCTTTGGAGTAGTTCAAAGGACCAAAGGAGAAAAGGCATGAGAAACGCCTGGCAGGTTGCACTATTCATAAGGATTCAGGAACTGACAACTCTTGCTATTATTAGTGAACACATTGAGGTTTCATAAGGGCCAGGCCTGGATCTCTGGACCAGACAACTCCATGGCAGACACATCCTCCCTAACCAGAGCCAAGCCCTGGGTCCAAATCCCAGCTCAACCACCCACCAGCTCCACGACCCTGGGTAAGTTGCTAACCTCCCTGAGCCTCTTTCTGCCCCAGAGCTGTTGCAGGCCACCCCATGTTGGAGAGGGGTTATCCCTGTTGCTGCTGGTCCTGGGCAGTACCCGGGGATTAGGGAGATGACACATTCTGGGGCTGCCCCAGGCAGGAGAGGTGATAGATCAATTTCCTTTCCTGAATACCTGTCTGGGCCCAGCCTCAGGGTGTGACATAGGGGAGGCCCCCGAGGAGATAGGGAGATTCCCCTCTGCCCCAGGGATCATGCAGCACCAGCGTGCACCCTGGAACGGGGAACGGGCCTGCTGCCAGTGGCTAGGGTGGCACAGAGGCACCAGGAACTACCCAGCAGGGCTTCACGAATATTTACAGAAGGAAGCGGGAAGGCGAGAGGCCGCAGCCTGCATGCTGGCGTTCACACCCTAGATCTACCGCTTACTAGCCACTTACTGGGCTTCTTTCTTTCTTTCTTTCTTTCTTTCTTTTTTTTGAGATGGAGTTTCGCTCTTGTTGCCCAGGCTGGAGTGCAATGGCACAATCTCAGCCCACTGCAACCTCCTGCGTCCAAGCAATTCTCCTGTCTCAGTCTCCTGAGTACCTGGGATTACAGGCACCTGCCACCACACCCGGCTAATTTTTTGTATTTTTAGTAGAGGCAGGGTTTCATCATGTTGGCCATGCTGGTCTCGAACTCCTGACCTCAGGTGATCCACCTGCCTTGGCCTCTCAAAGTGCTGGAATTACAGGTGTGAGCCACTGCGCCCAGCCCAAATAAGCTTATTTCTGAGCCTGGCTCCCCAGCCATGAGTGGGGACAATGACAATAGTATCTACTTCCTAGGGCTGATATGAGGATTAAATGGTTAACACATCTGACATCTGACATGCTTGAACAGTGTCTGCCACTCAGTTAATATGAGCTTTACCATTACAATGATTTATGACCACTGTCATTTCTTCTCTAAAGCCTCCCCCACCCAGTTTCCTCCAGCAGATTCGGGGCTCCCTTGTGCCAGCTTCTACACAGACCATGATTGGTGCCTGTCCCATAGATGGTGATCATAAGACCTACTGTGTGCCCAACACTGGATGAGGCATTTTATAGTAGGGGACATGACCGCTTGACTCACCTAACATTGTTCCCATTTGTTCTGACTCTAGGATCTGAGGCATGAGGTCTATGTTATGGAAACAGGCTGGTAGGGGAAATGGTTCCCATATTATGTTATTTGGAACACACATGTCCTGGGAGATATTAAAATATTTGCACGTGACACTAACTGGGCGACCTAGAGGACGTGAACTTAATCTCTCCGAGCCTCAGTTGCAATGATACATGAACAAAATACATGTGAGGTGCTTATAACACAGTCTGGTTCATGATATACTGAAAACTTAAACATATATGCATCTATCTATCTATCTATCTATCTATATATACATATATTGGTTACTCTTCTGAGTACCTCTCATGGAGTCGACACATGAGGAAAACTGAGGCACAGAGGTCAGGCAAGGTCATACAACTCTTAGTCCCAATGAGATGCTACTCACTGCAAGTATTCATTCATTCAACAAATACATATTAAGTGCCTACTATGCACCAGGAAGCATGGTACATGCAGATTCAGCAAACTACAGCCATGCCTATGATTATTATTAAAGAAATTAGGGCTGTTTGGGACTGGGGGTACATCTGTGAACAAAATGGACAAACACATTGGCCAGAGGTATGACACTGGGCACCTCATACCTCAGTATAAGTAAAAGCCTGAGCTGCCAACAGGAAAACTGCCACCCACAGACACTGGCTTGTCCTGCTGCCAATCACTAACCATGTAGGAGCTGGTGTCATCGGTGGAAGGACACCAGTGAAGGTCTGGGGAGGGTGGCCGGGCTTCCCCTGGAGAGGCTCGGGTGTCACACCCAGTGGGACATCCCTCCCAGGTTTCCCCATGGTAACCAAGCCAGGCCAGCTGTGGAAACCCTTGCCAGGTGGGGCAGCCTTTCATGAACTCAAGTCATTAAATGGGCTGGGCATGGTGGCTCATACCTGTAATCCCAGCACTTTGGGAGGCCAAGGCGGGTGGATCACCTGAGGTTAGGGGTTTGAGGCCAGCCTGGCCAACGTGGTAAAACCCCGTCTCTACTAAAAATACAAAAATTAGCCAGGTGTGGTGGCACATGCCTGTAATCCCAGCTACTCGGGAAGCTGAAGCACAATCGCTTGAACCCGGGAGGCGGAGGTTGCAGTGAGCCGAGATTGCACCATTGTACTACAGCCTGGGCCACAAAACAGACTCCTTCTTAAAAAAAAAAAAAAGTCATTAAATGCTTGCTGAATGCAGGCATCTTGTTAGGCATGGGAATTCATGAGTAACTCAGATGGGGTTCCTGCCCTCCAGGAACTGAGACTCAGAGCCAGACGATATGCAGATAATCAGATTGCAAAGGGTTCAAGATTTCCAAGGAAGCTCTAGAAAAATAGCCAAGATGCCAACTGGCAATGCAAGCAGGGAGAGGTCGCCACAGGGGAGGGATGGCAGGTACAAAAGCAAAGATGAGAGAGGCTGGGGACAGATCTGGAGAAAGACCTCCAACCTGGGATCTGGACCTGAGTTTGAGGCCTGGTTTTACCATCAATTTGACCTCAGGCAATTGCTTGCCTCCCTGAGCCTCGGTGTCCCACTCTACAAAATGACATGAATACTTTATTGGGTTACTTTGATGGTCCGGTGAGTTTATGAATAAAAAACGGCTTTAAAAACTGAAAAAGATGCCAAGCACGGTGGCCCACCACCTGTTAATCCCAACGTTTTTGGGAAGCTGAGGTGGGAGGATTGCCTGAGCCCAGGAGTTCAAGACCAACTTCATCAACATAAGCAAGACCTCATCTTACAAAATAAAAAATAAAAAAATTAGCTGGTCATGGTGGCACAAGCCTGCAGTCCCAGCTACTCAGGAGGCTGAGGCAGAAGGATCATTTGAGCCCAGGAAGTCAAGGCTGCAGTGAGCTATGATTGTGCCACTGCTCTGCAGCCTGGCTGACAGAGCAAGACCTTGTCTCAAAAAAAAAAATAACCTGTAAAATATAAGAAGTGCCTGGAAACTGAGGTTGTGAGTGTTAAAGTGACTTGTCCAAGGTCAATGGCTGACTAAAATAGAATAGAGTGTATCTGGGTGGGATGCAGGGGGCAGGTACAACCCCCACCTCTGCTGGGCCAACACTTCTGCATTCCCAGCACTAACCTCAGGTTCCCCTAGGCAATTTGTTCAGCAAGGCCTAGGGAACAGGTAGGGCACCTAATTCCTTGGTGCAGAGTTTACCATTTATTCACTGTGTGATCCTGGGCCCACCACCCCCCTCCCTGAGCCTCAATTTTCTTTTGTGTGTGTGTGTGTGTGTGTGAAATGGAGTCTTGCTCTGTCACCTAAGTTGGAGTGCAGTGGCACAATCTCGGCTCACTGCAATCTCTACCTCCTAGATTCAAGGGATTCTCATGCCTCAGCCTCCCAAGTAGCTGGGATTACAGGCATGCGCCACCACACCCAGCTAATTTTTGTATTCTTAATAGAGACAGGGTTTCACCATGTTGGCCAGGCTGGTCTTGAACTCCTGATCTTAAGTGATCTGCCCGCCAAGGCTTCCCAAAGTGCTGTGATTACAGGCATGAACCACTTCGTCCAGTCTCTAAGCCTCAATTTTCTACCTTGCACTTTCCACAGGTAAAGGAGTGTCACACTCATGAATGAGAAATGATCATGGTAAGCCGAGAGAAAGACGCAGAGCCTGCAGGCCCCACACTGAGCCTGCGGTGGAGGAAAGCAGGAGGAGCCATGCTAGACTGCACCAGGGCCCACCCCAGGAGTGGGGTAAGAACCTTTTATGAGGCACACAGCTGTACCCATGTTCCGTCCCCAGGGAGAGGCAGGTTTCTGGGCCTGATCACTGCCTAGGTTTAAAGAAGGAGTGGCAAGAAAGAGGCTGGTTTCGGGTCTTCCTGCAAAGAGTTAGGCCTGTCCCTCCCCAACCTTTGTACCAATATCCATAGTAGTAACAAGAGTTACCTATTCGGGGTTCCACAGATGTGAATTCAAATCATAGCTCGGACACTTACCAGCTGGACAAACCCAGGCAAATTACTCTGAGTCATTTCCTCACTTGAAAAATGGGCTGGTATAAGGATTAAATGTGTAAATGTGTACAAAGCACTTCACGGAGCGGCTTGGGGCGTAACAAATAGTCTGTCAATGTCGAGAACTCTTATTACTACTATGGATATTATCACAAAGGGTGGGGAGGGGCGGGCCAGGAGGACCTGAAACTGGCCTCTTTCTTGTCCCTCTTACTTTAAGCTTAGGCAGTGATCAGGCCCAGAAACCTGCCTCTCTCGGGACTGAACTGGGCACAGCTGTGTGCCCCATAAAAGGTTCCCACCGGCCGGGCACAGTGGTACACGCCTGTAATCCAGCACTTTGGGAGGCCGAGGAGGGTGTATCACGAGGTCAAAAGATCAAGACCATCCTGGCCAACATGGTGAAACCCCGTTTCTACTAAAAATACAAAAATTAACTGGGTATGGTGGTGCGCGCCTGTAGTCCTACTGCTCAGGAGGCTGAGGCAGGAGAATCACTTGAACCTGAGAGGTGGAGGTTGCAGTGAGCCAAGATCGCACCCACTGCACTCCAGCCTGGGCAGGTGACAGAGCGAGACTCTGTATCAAAAATAAAATAAAATAAAGATTCCCATCCCACACCTGGGGTGGGTCCTGGTACAGTCTAGCTTAGTTCTTTCTGCTTTCCCAGACAAGGAAAAGAAGACCAAAGAGTGCCATGACACTGAACTGGGTGCCACCTGGTCCTGTCCCTTCCCTGCCTCCACCCACACAATGACCAAATCTAATCTGGTTCTGGGATGTCCTTTTATCTTGTATGCCCATTCCATATTAGCTGTTAATGGCTGCCTGGAACACTGTATTTAGAAGGAACCTGGGAAGGAAAGCGAGCAGCGGTTGACTAGTGATGTCTGATGCGGGTGCGCGGCAGGGGAGAGGCAGAAGGCATGCTGGCCATTCGCCATCCACAAACTGGAAAATCCTAAGGCTTTGCCTCTTTCAAAGAAACCATGCTTGGTGGGCAGGGTAGCCAGAAGCTAAGAGAGGGAAAGGGACTTGCCAAAGGTCACACAGCTTGAAATGGCAGGGCTGGGATTCAAACCCAGTCCCCTGTGGGTTTCTCAGGATGCTTCTTTCTAGGCTTGTGATTTCCTATGAGGGGGTGAACAGGCTAAGATCCACTGTCTGGGAGAACAGACGCTGCTGCCCCACCCAGTGTGTCTATGTTCTGTCTCCTCCCCCTGGGGCCTCCTACCCCCAAGTCAGTTGCAAACACCCACTAAAAAATGCATGTGTGTACCACAAGTTACCCTGAGAGCTTGTCTCCAAACATACAAGTTTGAATTCAGATGCCAATCTGATTGGGCAGGAGTGCTGAGCCCTGGATTAAGTCTCACCTGCACTTTCCAAACTTTGAGAACACTCCTCAACTTCTCTGAGCTTCCGTTTCCTCGTTTGCAAAATGAAGAGAATAACAAGCTAAATACAATAGAGTCATTCAGAGTGATTAGCTCAGTTTCTGACACTGAGTAAGCCCTTAAATGTTCTCTACAGACTGTCTCCAACTTAAGATTTTTTAGCTGGCCAGGGTGGTGGCTCACGCCTGTAATCCCAGGACTTTGGGAGGTCAAGGCAGGTGGATCACCTAAGGTCAGGAGTTCAAGACCAGCCTGACCAACATGAAGAAACCCCGTCTCCACTAAAAATACAAAAATTAGCTGGACATGGTGGCACATGCCTGTAATCCCAGCTCCTTGGGAAGCTGAGGCAGGAGAATCACTTGAATCCAGGAGGCAGAGGTTGCAGTGAGCCGAGATCATGCCATTGCACTCCAGCCTAGGCAACAAGAGCAAAACTCCATCTCAAAATAAAAATTAAAAAAAAAAAAAGATTTTTTTGCTTTACGATGACACAAAAGCTATAGTGTTCAGTGGAAACCACACCTCAAGTATCCAGCCAGCCATTCTGTTTTTCACATTCAATATAGTATAGCCAAGAAATTGACATGAAATAATCAACATTTTATTATGAAATAGGCTTCGTGTTAGATGATTTTGCCCAACGACAGGCTAATGTAACTGTTCTGAGCATATTTAGGGTAAGCTAGGCTAAGCTACCATGTTCGACAGGTTAGGTGTTACATCCATTTTCCAGTTAGGATACTTTTCAACTTACAATTCCAGGACAGAACCCTTTGGTGAATCAAGGAGTGTCTGTATAAGGATTAAGTCAAGTCAGAAAAAAAAAAAGAAAACCCAGCATTTTCATACACACAAAAAATCACTCAGGTGATTAAGGGCTTGGACAAGCTGTTGAGAGGAACCCTGTTTATCTCTGGTATCTTGATAGGCTAATGGACCTAGAACGTGAATTTCTATGTTTGATGGTTTTAAGATAAACAAGGAACTGACTCTTCCAGGAAGATGGGTTATGTCATTCGCATCATGGAGAAAGCAGCAGCCTTGAGTGGTTGGATGGGTAATGGTGGGGAACAAACACATCTATTTCTCACTTCCCAGCAGGGGGCATTTGTGCCTGTTTCCTCATCTGTAATGTGGGGATAATAGCACCTGCCACCCAGCCCTGCTGTAGGACCAAATGAGTAATCACAGGCGAGGCACTGAGCACCATGCCTAGTACATGCATGTCAGGACTTACAGTCTACGGAGTTTTAGTTAGCAGTGGCATGGCAGGAGCCAGCAGAACGAGGCAAAGAAAGAACAGCAATTATATTAGGGCTCAGAAGGAGTGGAGGAGAGGAAATGGGCCACAGATGAGACACCTTCTAACCAGAATGGCAGCAGACGCGGTCTCAGATGAGACACTTTCTAACCAGAATGGCAGCAGATGGGTAAGTTAGTAACTCCTGTATGCTGAGACAGGTAAGTCAATGTGGAGACAGGTGGAGGGGGGACGAGATCCTCCGAAAGGCCAGGCTGGCCGGATGCAGTGGCTCACACCCGTAATCCCAGCACTTTGGGTGGTCGAGGTGGGAGGATCACTTGAGCCCAGGAGTTTGAGCACAGCCTGGGCAACATAGCAAGACCTCGGCTCTACAAGTAATATAAAAATTAGCCGGGTATGGTGGCAAACACCTGTGGTCCCAGCTACTTGGGAGGTTGGGGTGGGAGGATTTCTTGAGTCCGGCAGTCAAAGCTGCACTGTAATGAGCTGTGATCATGCCACTGCACTCCAGCCTGGGCAACAGAGCCACCAGACCCTGTCTCCAACAACAACAACAACAATAAAAACAAGCCTGAGACACCTGTGGCAGCAAGAGGCCTGAGAACCTCAGCCGGAGAACTAAGAGGGTACTCACCTGTGGCGTTACTGACCTAGTAAAGTGCACTAGAGAAGGCAAGAGATTGACCCAACAAAAAGTCACTGGGGCCGGGCGTGGTGGCTCACACCTATAATCCCAGCACTTTGGGAAGCCAAAGTGGGTAGATCACCTGAGGTCAGGAATTCGAGACCAGCCTGGCCAACATAGCAGAACCATGTCTCTACTAAAAATACAAAAACTAGCTGGGTGTGGTGACATGTGCCTGTAGTTCCCGCTACTCAGGAGGCTTAGGCATGAGAATCTCTGGAACCCAGGAGGCAGAGGCTGTAGTGAACTGAGATTACACCACTGCACTCCAGCCTGGGGGATAGAGTGAGACTCAGTCTCAGAAAAAAATCACTTGGTAGATCTTTTTAAAGGGTGCACTTATGGGCCACACACAATGGCTCATGCCTGTAATCCCAGCCCTTTGGGAGGTAGACTTCCTGAACCCAGGCTGGGCAACATAGCAGGACCCCACCTCTACAAAAATAAAGGTTGCATATATGGTTTTTCCAGTCAAAGCAATTTGCTTTGGCCACCTAAACACTTTTTTAAAAAACATAAAATATTTGCTGAGCTCTGCCCAGCAGCTTGCAGACCTGGCCTGGTGAAGTTCATGCACCTGGGTGACAAACTCGGGGAGGATGGGGAAGCAGCTCTGAACCAAGCTGGAGCGGAGAAGGAGGGGGTGGCTCAGAAAGTCTGGAGGGTCAGGGTCTCACTATAGGGTCTCCAATGCCTTATTCCCAGAAATGGCCTTTCAGCCTGTCCTCCCCTCCCTTCCCTGGGTCAAAGCAGAGAGACAGAGACCTAGGGGATGGGTGATCCTAAGGTGTCTGCCCTCTGAACCTTGGTCTCCTTAATTACAAAATGCCAGAGGGTAGGGGATAGATAAGTATCAAAGGTAATGTTTGAAAATGCCTGGCACCCAACAGTGCTCACAAAATGCCACTTCCCACACAGGGCACATTTCTGAACTGGTCTGCAGGTGCAAAGACCAGGGGGCGTGGGGTTACTATCAGCAATCAACGATCAGTCTCCCCTGTCCATCTCATAACCCTGGAGCAGTTGATTCGTGGAGACCCAGAATCTCACATCACAGCGGCTGCCTCCAGAGCCCCCATCACAGCCTCTCATGCAACCCTCCAGCTCAGACATGGCAATTCTGAGATGCATGCTGCAGCCACGACCACAGTACTTGCCTGTCATCACTAGGCCCTGGCTCCCAGCAAAAGGGGTAGAACAGAGAGGGTACAGAGTGCAAGATCATGTTTTCTCTCTGGGAAGTGGGTACGCTCCAATGCACAGGGCTTTTGGGGAGCACTGGGTGAGGTGGCAGATGTCAAGGGCGTGTCTTCCCTGCAGTGGCTGTGCAATCTTTAGAATGAAGCATCCAGGGATGCCTGACCCCAGCGAGACCCTGGGCCCCGCTCACTGAGCCTTGACAGGAGGATGCTCTATCTCCCCCCAAACCTCCAGAGCCCTCAGTCTCTTCCTGAGGACGACTGAAGCAGGAAGAAAGCTCCTCCACCTCGCTGACATGTTTTGTACATGCTGCCAGACTATGGAAGAGGGGCTGGTGTCCACGTGTCCCATATTCTCACTCTGAACCCCCTAAGGGCTGGCTCGAGCCCTATACAGTCATTCAAATTGAATGAGCCTCTCTTACATGGCCTCCCAGCATCTAGCCCAGAAACCTCAAGCTCAGAAGGCAGGCAGGTAATGTCAGGGAGGCAAGTGGGCTGGTGTGAGGCAGTGGGCGTGGTGGAGACTGTGGTAAAGTGGATGGAGCAGCCGCTAATCAGCTCCAGCCACTGTGGCCAGGCAGGCACATAGCCCCATATGGCCACATCTTCTGATCTTTCCAGAGAAGCCAGAAACCCTTATTTTTATGTAAAATGAAATTGCCTGGTTTACCAGCAACTAAATTAAAGTTGTTTAATTTTGCAAAAGTCAACAATCCCCCACCCCCTGCAGCCTTGGGAAAGGCAGTTTGTGATGGACCTCCCATAACCCAGCACACAGTAGGCTACCAATATTTGAGGACCAGTTAAATAAATGAGACCCATTCCAAGTCTTAGGGAAGTCTCATCTCTCCACTCCTACTCCTCAGATAGCTTAGAATCTGACAGAGGCCAGGCTTCGTGGCTCACACCTGTAATCCAAGCACTTTGGAGGCCAAGGCGGGCGGATCACCTGAGGTCGGGAGTTCAAGACCAGCCTGTCCAACAATGGTGAAACCCCATCTTTTTTTAAAATAAAAAAAATAAAAAATAAAAAGAATCTGACACTCAAAGAGGGGACACTTCCCAAGTGGAGAAGACACTTGCCCAAGATCACAGAAGTAGTTCAAGGACTTAAACTCTGCTCTCCTAAGCTTAACATCTTTCTCCACCCACCCCCACACCATCTGCAGCCTCCCTCAAACAATGCTATCAAAAAACAGATATGCTAAGAATATACTGTGGGAAATGAAACACACCAAATTCAGGAGAGTGGTTGCCTTTAGAAAGATCATGTACCTTAGAGCCAGAAGATGGAATTCCCAGTCCACTCTGCCCTAAGCAGTTGTGTGACCCTGGGCAAGCCTCTCTTCCTCTCTGGGCCTCAGTCTCCCTGGTCTGCAAAGAGCCCAGTTGACCAAGCCAGCTTCTAAAGGCCTTCCAACTGAAATTCTGGGCATCTATGAGGTCTCCTCTCTGGCCAGCATTTTGTGGTCTCAGATGAATATAAAATAGTAATAATAATAATAATAATAGAGAGGGCAAGTCCACAGCAGCCAGGAAAGAACACTACAATTTTTTGTGAAACCTGACTCCTGGTTACTGGAATTTAGAAAGAACGATGGTAATACTTGAGCAGCTTAACCACCATCCTACAATTAAACAAAAACACATCTGGTTTAACTTCGTCCTCATCTCCTCCCTAACCCCCTACCCTCATCTCAAATTTTACCCCTTAATTTGAGAAGTCAAATTCAATGCAAACAATTGACTTCATGCCACAGTGAGGTTGAGAATTTAAGCGTGGAGAACTGTAAACGTGGAGTTTTTCTGGGAGCAGTTCACGAAGTGTTGGCGGGGGTTTGGGGGCTGGTACAGGAAGGCAGAGAAATATGGAGACTATGTTCATCGGACACTGAGCATCATCACATCATGATGTCGAGGGCCTCCAATGCGCTTGATGCTCAGAGAGGGAAAGTAACTTGCCTCAGGTCACACAGCTGGCAACTGGAATCCAAGATGCTGGCCCCTAAACTAGCGTTCTCCCTGCTGTGTAGACTTTTGTAACCTAAACATGGACTTTCCTCCTCGGGCCCGCAGGCTCACCTGCTAGTGATAAAGTTAACTGCTTCTGAAGTTGCTCCACAGGAAATATGAATGTCTAATAAAAATCAACACTGGTTCAGCCAAGGTTGGAAAACCATTTATGATCTTGCAACCTTGCAACGTATATAATGTTAACCCATATTGCAGATGAGAAAACTGAGGCTCCAAAAGGGAAGGCGGTGTGTCCAGGGTCACGTGGCAGTGCTGGGAATGAACCTCCAGTCTACTTACTGCCCCTAGCTGCCCTCTGAAAGTGAGGACATCTCCAGAAGAAAAAAACAAACCTAACATACCGCAGAGCCCAGCTCTAGCCTGCCAACGAGGACGACATGGTGCTGGAAAGCCAAGTCAGCATTCCTGTGGCCACACGGAGATTTCTGAGTGCTGGTTCTCAGCCCAGCTCACTCACTCTCCTAGCAATGTTCTCTCGGAGCTCTGGTTTTATATTAAAAAGCCAAGTCAGACTGATTACAAGGTGAGAACTCGAGCTCTGCTACTGGACCCTACTTCCTGGATTAAAAGGTCTCATGCTCAGAGATGGGTATAGCATGGAGATCACTAGATTTGGAATTCTAGATATGCAGGATCCAGCCCCAGCTCCCCAGGTAGCATCTGTGTCCCTTGGGCAACTCGATTCCCCTTTCCAAGATCATATCCGGCTTGCAGGGAATGTGGTGCATGTAAGTCATGGGACAGAACAGGGCTGAGTTTGGTCCTGAGCTGGGACATGCACAAGAACAGGCAGAGGGCAGGAAGCACTGCAAAGATGATGGCTCCAGGGCTGATGTCATGATGCAGCTCTGTGCTCCCAGCCCAGGCTGTGTTTAGGATGGCGACAGAAGGTGGCACGAGTGTGAGCACGGAGGGCACCATGCCACCCCATGTGCCACCCAACAGAATGGGAAGGGCCTGGGCAGAAGTGGGTGACAGCTAGGCACAGTGGCTCATGCCTGTAATCCCAGCACTTTGGGAGGCCGAGGCAGGCAGATCACAAGGTGAGGAGTTCAAGACCAGCCTGGCCAACATGGTGAAACCCCGTCTCTACTACAAATA
This sequence comes from Cheracebus regulus, assembly GCA_963574635.1. Lineage (NCBI taxonomy): Eukaryota > Metazoa > Chordata > Mammalia > Primates > Pitheciidae > Cheracebus > Cheracebus regulus. The sequence goes on from CAUYQU010037400.1 coordinate 235,105, forward strand.
CAGAAATTAGCTGGGCATGGTGGCACATGCCTGTAATCTCAGCTACGTGGGAGGCTGAGGCAGGAGAATTGCTTGAACTGGGACCTGGGAGGCAGATGTTTCAGTGAGCAGAGATCATGCCACTGTACTCCAGCCTGGGCTACAGAGCGAGACTCTATCTCCAAAAAAAAAAAAAAAAAGTGGGTGACAGCTTCAGAGGCAGGGACATAACTCAGCCTCCAGTCTTGGCATTGCATTTTCTGCTGAGAAAAGAGCTGGTGATAGCCAAGATTTTCTTAAGCACAGGTACCAGCTTAAACCCTTTGCAAGCATTCATCCTTTCTAGACCTCACCACTGGTAGGCATTATTGATCTCCACAGCTTATGGGAGGAGGTCAAGCGAGGCACAGAGAGGGAACGGAACTGATCCCAGCTCCCACAGCAAGGTTGCCTTTGCTAAAGTGAAGGCCAAAGGTTGGCCGATCCATTTTACAGGTGATTGCGTCTTAATCTCCTTCCTTATGAACAGCTTGATTTCAAGTGTACACCGTGAATTTTGACAGTTTCAAAGCCTGAAAGAATTTTGTTACGCAAACATCCGTTCCAGAAGAGGGCTTTGTCTGTTTGATTTACTGCTGCATTCCCAGCACCTAGAACAGAGCTTGGCACATGGTGGATGCTTAAGTATTTGCTGAATGAAGAGAGCATCTTGTTCTGGCCTTGGTTCAGTTTTATTCCTCACAATAGTCCCCAAAGAGGAATACACCCATTTTTACAAATGGGCCCACAGACACAGACAGGGACCATTACTCAGCCTAGACTTCACCAGTTGGGACATTAAGAAGCTGTGTCCGGGGCCTCTTCTGAGGGAATTCACAGGCATTCAATTCAAGAAAGAAAAAGGTGACAGAGGGACAAGATACTTGGGGACAGAGAGTGGGATGGCTGGGGCAGGATGGGGTGGGGACAGTCACAGGTGGGGAGGACTAAAGAGTTGGAAAGGGGAGCCGGGCGAGGTGGCTCACGCCTGTAATCCCAGCACTTTGGGAGGCTGAGATGGGTGGATCACAAGGTCAAGCGATCAAGACCATCCTGGCCAACTTGGTAAAAACCTGCCTCTACTAAAAATACAAAAATTAGCCGGGCGTGGTGGCAGGTGCCTGTAATTCCAGCTATTTGAGAAGCTGAGGCAGGAGGCAGGAAAATCACTTAAACCCGGGAGGCGGAGGTTGCAGTGAGCGGAGATCACACCACTGCACTCCTGGGCAACAGAGTGAGACTCGGTCTAAAAAAAAAAAAAAAAAAAAAAGAGTTGGAAAGGGCAGGCCTGGAGAGCGGGAGGAAGACCAGGCTGAGCCCAGGAGGAGTCTGGAGAAAAATCTAAGGCCCAGCCCCACATCTCCTAGGTTGCGGAGTCGGAGTAGGATGCTAGGGTTGCAGAGTTTGAAGTCTGGATTCAAACCCTGGTCCCCACCAATTACTTAAATTCTCTAAGGCTCAGTTTCCCCATTTGTCAAATGAAATATTGCATGTGAGATGTCAGAGCAGGTGCCCCTATGCATAGTAGGCCTTCAATAAACGTTGCAGTCATCCACACTGAGGCTGGGCGCCAACTCCTGCCTCCCTGAGCAGCTGGGCCCACCTGAGGGGTCTCCGAGTTTTTCCAAGGGTCCAACGCCCTTCCTGGCCTCAGAATCGCCCCCTCTTTTGATCTCAAGGATTTTTCACCCTCCACCCACTGGCCTTTGTAAAGGCTCCGCCTTCAACCCCATTATGAGTTGAAAAAAAGTCATAAGGCACAATAGGGAGTGAGGGAGGCTTTCCTTGGCTCAGGCCTTTCCACTGTGACCATGAGTTTAACCCTTTCTTACCAAGACTGGGCAGGGGAGCAGCCCTAGGCAGTCCACCTCTCACAGCCCAAAGCGGGCGGCAGGCTCCTTCGGCTTCGCGGGCTCCAGAGCTTTGCCCCACAGCTGCAGTGCCCACCCGACTCTCAAAGACACCCACGGGGTGTCCGCTGTCTCCTTCCGCCATGCCCCCATTCCAAGCTCCTCCTTCCTTCTCCTCCTCCCAAGTCAAACTGCTTTAGACCCCACCGGGTCAGGTGTTACGCCTGGGAGGGCTCCAGGCACGGGACCTGGGGGTTGGCAGCCCAAGTCTCTAGAGCTACGGCCAAGGAGGCAGCAGGAGGGCTGCTCAGTGACAGGGCACCCAGGGCAGGTGCCCAGACCTTGGGCGGGGTCCCAGGCAGCGCCCGGGAGGTAGGAGACCCTGACTGCAGGGCGGTCCCGAGCACGGTCCCCTGAGCTCGCCAGCTCCGCGGGCGCCACGTCCAACCTCCCGTCCCTCCCAGCTCGCGCGCCAGGAGCTTGGGATGCGCGCGGGGACAGGGACAGGACCAATTGCGGGGCGTCCCGAATGGGCTGCTGTGGGCGGCGTGGCGCAGGAGACCCCGGCCCTGCCATTAAAGTTCAACCACGAGGCCAGAGGAGGATGCAGAAGGGGCCGGGGATCGAGCACGTCCGAGGGAGTCCCTGGGAGCCGGGGCGGGGACAGTGTCGAGTCCTTACCTGCCCAGAGCACTGGCGAGGGTCCGTCCGGGCACAAGCGCGTGGGAGCGCGGAGCCGGGAACGCGGGCGCGGAGTGGCGGGAGCGCAGCGCAGCCCGGGCCACCTCCCCCGCCGGCTTATAAAGGCGGCCGCGGGGCCCGAGACGGGCCGGGACAACCCGCCCCTCCCCCGCCCCCGCCCCCGGCCCCAACCCCTCCCCAGCCCGGCCCCGCCCCCGGCCTGAGCCCCGGGTCCCTCGGGCGGGTCTCTCCGCGAGGCCAGGGCGCCACCTGCCGGGACGGCACTGGGGACGGGCTAGGGTGGGTTGGCCCTGGCGTCCCTCGCGCGCCCCGCTCTCGGGCTCTCTGCCTCCGGGCTGCCCCGGCTCAGCCCTTCCTCTCTCCGCGAACCCGGGCTCTGACCCGCTACCTGTGCGCGTCTTCTGTTTGTCTTTACCTTCGGCATCTTCCTTCTGTGTCTCTTTTGTCTCCACCCGTCCGTCTTCGTCTTCCTTCCTCTCTGGCGTCTGTCACTGTGTGTCTACCTATCTGGCTTTCTCCAGGTCTCTGTTTTTAACCGTCTCTGCCCACGTGTCCCTGTCTCGCTGTCTCTGTCCACGTGCACCTCTGACTCTCCACCTCCACCCCCACTTCCCTACCCGTGGGCTGCCTTCCTGGCTACCGCAAGAAGAAGCAGAAGGGGACCTCGGAGGGGTGGCATCTGGAAGGAAACCACCCCCTAGACACCCTTTTTCTCTCTTCTTAGAGAAGTAAAGGGCCCGGGCAGGGATCCCGCTAGGTCCCAGCCAGAGTCCCAGGACATGCCTCCTGGATGCCAGAGGAGGGGCAGGCCCTTCCGAGGCAGTGGAGTCAGACAGCTCAGGTTCAAAACTCCGCTCTGGTGACCTTGGCCAAGTCACTTGACTTATGTGGACCAGCCTGGCCCTCTTTAGCAGGCAGACACCGTCTCTTGTGTCCTCTCGCTGGTGCAAGAGTCATATGAGGCAGTGCTTGAAAAGTACAGAGGAAACGCCAAAATCCTGGATAGATGGGAGCCAAGGCAGATGCTGGGTGCTACAGGCCACACTCCTGCTCCCGGGGAAACAGCCCTGATGGAATCACCATTCCCTTCCCTCTAAGCACTGAATTCTCTGGACAACATCGTGGTAAGAAGTCCACACACCCTGTCTGAATGCCTCCAGCAACAGAGAGCTCGCTGATTCCTTACAGGAGGGTCTTAGTGGCCCTTGCGGCTGCCTGGAACAATTTGTGCCGCTAAGCCACAGCAGCCAGTCAGAAATTGGAAGATGAGGATCGTGAGTCCCCGGGAGCCCTGACTTCCTCGGCATCTAAGCCCCAGTCTTCCTGAAGCCTCCTTTTCCCTGAAGATCAGGAGAAAACTGAGGCTGAAGCAGAGAGAAAGTGTTAGGGCCCGGACAACCAATTTTAGCCAGGTCGAGCAATCTCTCTCCCACCCAGTCCGTGCCAGGTTCAGGGCCAGGCATGCATTAACTCCCAATAGCTCCATTTTCCAGAGGAGAAAACTGAGGCCCAGAGAGATCACATGACTTCTAGTAAGGTCAGAGCCAGAACGGGGGCCTGGTGCCAGAAACCAAGAATGTCTTTGTATTTATTTTTAATTCTTTTTGTATTTTTGGTTGATACTGTTTATTTATAGGAGCGATATAGTTTCCCTTTTGAGATAAATTTATGTTTTTAAAAAGTGAGTCTTTCAGTAGCACTAGTACTAGAGAAAGAAAAAAGAAGAAAAAGAAAAAGTGAGTCTAAATATGAAGTAAATACTATTTATTTATTTATTTCATGGATTAGGCGATGATGGCAAAAATTGTGGAGGTAGCTAATGAATGAAGTTTAGGAAATGCCATCCTCTGTAAGAAATTGTGGGTAAAAGCACCCAGTGCTGGCCCTAAAACGTGGGAGAGGCTCAGTGATTTGCTCATAAATGCCACGGAAGGGTTTAAGGATTCCAGGAAAGTTAAGATGGAATCATCATCAGTGAGCCAGGGGCAAGCCCCCAGGCATGGAAGATCTCTACCTCCTGTTGTTGGAATGGGGCATGGAGGTGGAGCCAGCAGGGAACTGGAGGCACTCCTTGCGCCTATCATGGTGACAGGGTGCCAGCACCCTTGACCTTTCTTTCTTTCTTATTTATTTATTTATTTATTTATTGAGGCAGGGTCCCACTCTGTTGCCCAGGCTGGAATGCTGGAATACAGAGGCATGATGTCAGCTCACTGCAGCCTCGACCTCCCAGGCTCAAGCGATCCTCCCACCTCAGCCTCCCCAGTAGCCAGGACTACAGGTATGTACCACTATGCCCGGCTAATTTTTGTATTTTTTTGTAGAGAACAGGGTTTTGCTGTGTTGCCTAGGTTGGTCTCAAACTCTTGGGCTCCAGTGATCCCCCTGCCTTTGTCTCCCAAAGTGCTGGGATTACAGGCATGAGCCACCGTGCCGAAACCTCACCTGACCTCTGATCTCCCCAAAGCTATGAGGGACAGGACTTCTGGTTGAGCCACATGGCCAGCATTAGGCCCCCGTGTCTGTGATTTGCCCTCAGGTCCCCTCCACTTTGCGAGTCCAGGGATTGGTTAGCAGCAGCAGGGACTATACTGCTTGGCCAGCCCTGCCACCTTCCGCCTTCACACCTTCTTACTCTGCTCCTGGGCTGGGTCCCTCAACGGAAATTCAACTGAGATTGGGGCACCCAGCAGCCTAGCCTCCCCTGCTCCCCGGGTCCCCCTCCTCCTGGCTCTGTCAACACAGCAGAAGGGAGTCCTGGACCTCTAACAGGAAATTCAAGTCCACGCTCCAGCTCTTCCCTGGCTTGCTGGGGAGCTGAGCAAGTCACTTTTCTCATCAAGGTTCAGATTCCCTCTGGCCTTTTGAACTGGACAGTCTCTAAGTGCAGCCCAGATGCCAAGATTTCAGGACCACTCAGCTGGTGGCAACAGCTCATTACATTAGATTTCTCTCCATCACTGTCCCTGGGGCACCACTTCCTTGTTGAAAACTAAGCAAATTGGATGTAACCTCCAAGCTCCCTGTGCCTAAGAGCTGATGATGCCTTTTGAGTCTCACAGCAGCGTCATAAGGTGGGAAGGGCAGGTGTTTATAGTCCCCACTACAGATGGGGAAAGTCAAGGCCAGGGATAGTAATTACTTACAGATCAGGGCCAGAGCTGGGTTTGGATGCCAGGTTTACTATTCCCAGCCCAGGGCTTTTTCTACCCATTCATTTATTCCATATCTATTAAGTGTATGCCATGAGCCTGTGCCTCAAACTAGACCTTCAAGTTCACTAGGCAGGCTAGGCATGGTGGCTCATGCCTGTCATCCCAGCACTTTGGAAGGCTGAAGTGGGAGGGTCTCTTTAGACCAGGAGTTAGAGGCTACAGTGATCTATGATCACACCACTGTACTCCAGAATGGCCGACAGAGTGAGACTTTGTCTTGGAAAAAAAAAAATTTAGAGAAGTTCACCAGGCTTTAGAATTAGAAGCTAAATTAGGCCAGCTGTGGTGGCTCACGCCTGTAATCCCAGCACTTTGGGAGGCTGAGGCAGGTGGATCACCTGAGGTCAGGAGTTCGAGACCAGCCTGGCCAACATGGCAAAACCCAGTCTCTACTAAAAATATAAAATTTAGCCCTGTGAGGTGTCGTGTGCCTGTAGTCCAGTCTACTCGGGAGGCAAAGGCATGAGAATCGCTTGAACCCTGGAGGTGGAATTTGCCCTGAACCGTAATTGCACCAATGAACTCCAGCCTGGGTGACAGAGTGAGACTCCTATCTCAAAAAAAAAAAAGCAAAGATAGAGATGAGAAGGCCAGGAGCCCACAAGCGTAGAGCATAGGATAGGGGGTGCAGGGGGAACAGCCAAGACCTCAGTGGACAGGGATAAAGGAGAAAGAATGGAAAGAGACCAAAAAACAAAACTCTGAGATCTGTTCATGAAGAGGCAGTGAAGAGTCAGCTGTGGCCTAGCGCTGGAGAAAAGAATGCCTGAAATCTCTTTAAAGGCAAGGGGGCCTGCCTGGAAACCTTGGTCTGTTTTGATGCTTGGGCTTGAGGGATCATTGTCTCAAGCCCTTGCCTAATCACAAGTTCAGCCGTTTGATTCCCAGTGCCACCTCCAGCCCCACCTTTAACTCAGTGAAAAAATGAACTAAAAAAAAGAAATGAACCAAAAGACAGGAGGTGGAAGAGATGATGACAGCCAAAGCAGCATCACTGAGCCAACACTGCCATGGCCCGGGCAACTGGGCGATGGCTGCAGGGAAGGACCTCTTCTGCTTGTATGCATTAACCCATCGAATCCTTGAGTCCCTACAAAGCAACGACTCTTATTCTGTCTTTACGGATAAGGCAACTGAGGCGTGTGTGAGCTGTCCTTTGCTGGGCACTTCCTCTGTGTCTGCAGCCTAATGCAAATCTCCTTATAGGTGAGATTTAGCCTGCTCCTCTCTGCAGCACCAAAGCACCATCACTATAGTCATCGTCACCTTTCCAGTGAGTAGTCTCTTACCCCAGACAGGCTTGGCAACCTTATTCCTTCAACAAATATTTATTGGATGCCTGCTCTGTACCAGGCACCACTGGAGGAATTGGACACACCAGTGAACAAAACAGAGATGTCTTTCCTCATGGAACTGACACTCTAGTTGGGAAGGTAGATAATAAACAAAAAACATTAATAAGTTAGTAAGAGTGGGGCCGGGCATGGTGGTGCACACCTGTAGTCCCAGCACTTTGGAAGGCCAAGGTGGGCAGATCACTTGAGGTCAGGACTTTGAGATCAGCCTGGTCAACATAGAGAAACCCTGTCTCTACTAAAAATACAAAAAAAAAAAAAAAAATTAGCTGGGTGTGGTGGTGCACACCTGTAATCGCAGCTACTCAGGAGGCTGAGGCAGGAGAATCACTTGAACCCAGGAGGCAGAGGTTGCAGTGAGCAGAGATCGTGCCAGTGCACTCCAGCTTGGACAACAGAGGGAGACTCTGTCTCAAAAAAAAAAAAAAAGACAATAGGGATATGGACAAGGAGTTGGAGCACATGAGCGGGACAAGAGTGCCAAGCAGGGCAGAGTGTGGCATTAAATAGGGTGTTCAATGCAGGGAAGGTGAGGGGAGTGAAGACTAAGGGAAGGAGGGGCTGAGACGAAGACTACCCAGATAGCCAGGGAAGGAGGAGGGTTGGAACTCAGGCTGCCTATTTCTGATGCCTGAGCTCCTGAGCAGTGCGTGACATGCCCTCCCAGGACCAGCCATGGCCCTCAAGCCTTCCCCTAGTCCCAGGATTGTTCCTCTAATCCTGCCCCAGCTCCTGACCTCAACCTATCTTGAGTCCAGCCTTTGCTCCAGCCTCATCTTCTCCAGCTCAGTCAGCCTCCTGTCACAGACCATTCCTCCTGTCACAGGACACCAACTGTGTCCCTTCACACCCACAGCTCCATCCAGGCCCCGGGTTCCTCCCAGCAGTCAGCCCTGAGCTCAGTACCCTAAGAGCTGGCCCAGGGCATCTTCCAGCTCCAGCTGCCTTTAAAGGAAGTCCCCCTAACAAAGGCCTGTGGAGCCTGCCCTGTGAGAAAACTCCATTGTCCAGCAAACAGTGTCCTCATTTTGTCTTTTATTTCTAAAGGGACTTGTGAACAAGTGCCAAGCTCACAGAGAGCATGTTGCTTCCTATTCTCAGCCCTGGCGAAGGCCACATGCCAAGAGGAAGGGTCAAGGCACTGTGCTGGCGGCTGGATTCCAGAGGCCAAGACAGATTCAGGCAGGCCTAGCCTTAGCAGGCCATGGTATTTTCCAAAACGGAGGCAGGAAAGAAGTTATTTCTTCCAGGTGCAGTGACACATGCATGTAATCCCAGCTACCCAGGAGGCTGATGATATGAGAGTACTGCTTTTGAACCCAGGAGTTTGAGACCAGCCGGGGCAACATAGTGAGACCCCATTTCCAAAAAAAAAAAGAAACCATCCCTGATAAGTAGGACAGAAGCTTGGCTATACCCAGGATGCAGAGAGAGGATCTCCTTCACCTCTGACACAGGGTTTTCATAATCTCTGATAAAATCTTCTTGAAGATTCATCCATCTTCCTGCCTGTACCTCAGCCTGACTGGTCTTCTTCTTCTTCTTTTTTTTTTTTTTTGAGACCCAGTCTTACTCTGTCTCTCATCTCAGGCTGGAGTGCAATGGCGCGATCTTGGCTCACTGCAACTTCTGCCTCCCAGGTTCATGCAATTCTCCTGCCTCAGCCTCCGGAGCAGCTGGGATTACAGGTGCACACCACCATGCCCAGCTACTTTTTGTATTTTTAGTAGAGATGGCTGGTCTTGAACTCCTAACCTCAAGAGATCCACCTGCCTTGGCCTCCCAGAGTGCTGGGATTACAGGCATGAGCC